>JAZDUA010000136.1:1397500-1415000 GCA_038098605.1 Gryllus longicercus | reverse complement strand
GCATGTACTGGCAGCTCGGAATAAATTTTTCCAGTGCCGGAAAAGCGAAGGTCAGTCGCACTGCGAGTGGATCACGGAATTAGCTGGCTTGGCGCGGCAGTGTCATTTCAAATGCCCGCCATCAGAAGGGGAAACATCATACGCTGAAACACTCATCAGAGATATGGTGGTCTTGCACACGCCTGAGGACAAAATTCGGTTTTTAGCCTTGCAAAATGGAGATCCGTCATTGGAGGAAATTAAAACCCTGTGCAAGACTTACGAGACCACGCGTGAGACAGCCCGCCAAATCACGGCCGGATCATGCGTGTGTAGCGTTACCGATAACAATTCAGTGAAAGACAGCAGTTCTGACAGTATTAACAGTTTAAGTAGTAGTGTCAGTACGAGAACGGCGCGAGAGAAAAGAAGTGAAGCGAGGAAAGGTAGACAAAATAATCAGATAGGGGCAAAGTCGGCAAAGTGGGGCGGCGACTCAAGGAAAACGAGGAGTACGAACATTTTCAAGGCAAAGAAATCTTGTAAAGGTTGCGGGAAATATCACAGTAGAGCCGAGTGCAGGTTCAGGGAAGCGCAATGCTTTTACTGCAAGAGAATGGGCCACATCCAAGAAGTCTGTGAACAAAAACGACATGCGGCACGAAGCGCAAGACACGAAGAAGACATGGAGGTAGCCATGGTTAGTGAGGTCATTAGTGGAGAGGGGCAGAGAAAATTAACGGTGCAAATTAAGGTAGGCAGTCAACCAGTAGATTTCCTGTTAGATACGGGAGCACCGGTTACGCTGATCAATCTAAACACGTACCGCCTTTTAGGGTCTCCCGGTTACGCTAAAGTACAAAAAAGATTGACCAGTTTCGGGAAGACGCCTATTAAAGTGTTAGGGAGTGTGCGCGTGCAAGCTTCATACAAGAGCAAGCAGGCAGTCATAGAACTATTAGTGGTCGACCGGTATGATGTAACGAACATCCTGGGGTTAGACTCCTTTGATAAACTGGGATTTGGAGTCGTAGATGAGGTGAATCAGATATCAGACCAGGATGAGGTGCACGTCATTAAAGATTTAGTTTCAGAATTCGCGGAGGTGTTCTCGCCCGGGTTGGGAGAATGCAAGGGATTTCAGGCTAAGATCCAGCTTAAAGAGGGACATAAGCCTCGCTTTTACAAAGCGAGACCGGTGCCATGGGCACTTAGAGACAAAGTCAAAGAAGAATTAACACGGCTGCAGAAAGAAGGGGTGATTACGCCAGTAACAGTGAGCCAGTGGGCCACGCCTTTGGTTCTAGTGAAAAAATCGAACGGGAAGATTAGGTTGTGTGGCGACTTCAAAAGCACGGTGAACCAACAAGTAGAAGTGGAGCAATATCCGATTCCCAAGCCGGAAGATCTTTTCTACAAACTATCAGGCGGACAACAGTTTTCTAAAATAGACCTTAGGGATGCTTACCTACAAATACCGTTGGATCCCGCGGCCAAGGAAGTACTGGTAATCAACACTCCGCTCGGTCTATTTAGCTATAACAGATTACCTTTTGGAGTAAACTCAGCGGCAGCAATCTTCCAGCGCTGTCTAGAGCAAATTACCTCGGGCCTGGATGGTTGCTGCAATTATCTAGATATCATCGTCACAGGACGCAGCCTAGAAGACCATACACAAAACTTGAGGAAATTGTTTACAGTGTTGCGAGACAGGGGTTTTAAGGTAAATCAGGAGAAATGCGAATTTTTCAAAGAGAAAGTAGTTTTTCTGGGGCACGTGTTGGACAGCACGGGGATAGCCCCTACCCAGCAGCATGTACAAGCCATTATTCAGATGCCTCCGCCAACGGATCTAAAACAGCTGCAAGCTTTTTTAGGCAAAGTTAACTACTACAATAAGTTTATTAGAAACTTTTCGACAATAGCAGCTCCTTTAAACCACCTGAGAAAGAAAGGGGTCAAATTTGTATGGTCGGAAGATTGCAACAAAGCGTGGAACAGTTTAAAGCAAGAGTTACTGCGCACGGTAAGACTTAATCATTTTGTCCCGGGAAGGATCACAACTGTGGCGGCAGATGCCTCAGACTACGGTCTGGGAGCGGTGTTATCCCAAAAAGATGGAAAAGGGATCGAGAGGCCAATCGCTTTTATGTCGAAAACTTTAAACAAACATCAGAGAAATTACTCCCAGGTAGAGAAGGAAGCGTTGGCAATCATTTTTGCGGTGAAAAAATTCAACGAGTTCCTTTACGGGACCAAATTTCACATCATTACGGACCATAAACCGCTGGTGCAACTTTTTCACCCAGGGAAGAGGATCCCAGAATCCACAGCCAAGAAGTTGCAGAGGTGGGCGTTGTTTCTTGCAGATTATGACTATCAGATCCACTATAGAAGCACGTCGCAACACGCGAACGCGGACGCGTTATCTAGATTACCCGCCGGCCCAGACCCAGTTTTCGACGCGTCTGAAGAGGAGTGCCTCCAGCTAGACCTGGAGGATCTAGGAAACCTAGCAGATTTCCCATTAGAGGCTAGGACTATAGCAAGAGAGACGGACAAGGACCCAGAGCTGAACCAGGTTCGGCGCTTCATCAGAGAAGGGTGGCCAACGCGAAAATTAAGAAGCAACGCCAGATGGTATAGCAAACAAGACAGATCGTCATGCAAAGCTGGAGTTTTATTGTTGGAGGGCGAAGAGTTCACAAAAGTAATTATACCCAAGAGCCTCAGACAGACAGTGCTTAAATTGTTACACCAGGGACATTGGGGGATAGTTCGTACGAAGCAGCTGGCGAGGCGGCACTGTATGTGGCCGGGGATGAATAACGACATTGTACAAATGCTAAAGAGATGTGAGGCTTGCCAGCTCAACCAAAGTGCCCCCCCCAAAGACCTGACACCTTGGCCGGAGCCGACAGAACCATGGGAAAGGGTCCACGTGGATTTCGCCGGCCCCTTTTGGGGGTCTATGTGGTTGGTAGTAGTGGACGCGAAATCAAACTACCCGTATGTAGTTGAAATGGGGAGCACCACATCTACGCAGACCGTAGAGATGCTGGAGAGGATTTTTGTGACAGAGGGTCTACCTGTGGTGTTGATTTCAGACAATGGTCCGCAGTTTTCGTCCCAGGAATTCGCAGAATTCTGTGCGAGCAACGGCATACATCACATCTGTGCACCGCCTTTCCACCCACAGTCTAATGGAGAGGCGGAGAGGTTCGTACGAACCTTCAAAACGGCCATGGGGAAAGCGCGGGCAGCGGGGACGCCAAAGTCCCGAGCTATATTAAGGGTCCTGGCGACATACCGGGTCCTGCCAGGCTCAACAGGCAAGAGCCCGGCTGAAGTGCTCCACGGCAGGCAGCCCCGGACCTTGCTGTCACTGCTCAGCCCTAGCGACCCGCATACAGCTGGAGGTATTAGACCAAAATACAAGGTAGGTGACAAGGTATATATTCAGTCACTTAAGAAAGAACCAGCATGGGTGCCCGGGATAATACAGGAAATTCGAGGCAGCAGAGTTTACGCGGTGCGGACCTTAGAAAGGCTGGTCACACGCCACCAGGGGCAGATCAGACCTCGTACTAACGAAAGTCAAGTAGACAACAGGCCTTGGATATCACCCGAGGAATTCCGCAGAAAAGTGATGAAGGAAATAATTTATGTCCCACAGGAGCGCACGGCCGTTGGGACACCAACAGTTGCAGCTGACACACGGGAGGAAGCAGCCACCAGCAGCAGCAGAGAACCCGCCTGTTCGACCAGGACGGAACTCCGGCCCAGGAGGGTTACTCGTTCAGTGCGTTTTGCGCCATACGCAACGCATTTGGGCGCGAAGGGTGCCGTGGCCGAACAGGCTCCCTTAAAGTTGCCGCCGGTCGACGGTACCGATACGGCTCAAGAGAGTGCGCTGTCCGACAGCGCGGCAGTACCGTCACGCCCGAGCAGACAGCGGCGCGTGAGAGCCCACCCTTATCAGCGGGCTGGCCAGCGATCCTTCGCCGCGAGCGAGCTATAAAAAGAGCCGCTCGGGCGACGAGAGGCAGTTGGAAGCGAGCGTCTGCAAGTGATTAGGGAGTGACAGTGTGAATAGTTGATACGTCGAAGTGCTTACGAACTCTGGACTGCCCCTACGGATATTTGGTGATTTAGCGACGTATTTGGACTCTCTCCTGGAATTCTGTTAGAACTTGGCTATTGTAAATTGACTTGCTCTTTTGGACTGTGGAATAAAACACGTCGTGAGAAACCGTGTTTATCTTTGTTGTTTTTCTGGTCATAACAATATCATTTTTGGTAAACGAGACAGAGAAAAATTAAACAAGACGTACAAAATATTTCACTAAGGTCAGCCTTAAGGTTGCCTGATTTTTGGCTTAGTGTATGTAAGTCGAGAAGTGAAACAATATTTTAAAACTCCTAATTTTCCTCATTCACTAGTGTACGAGATCTTACTACTTGTCTTATAAACTTTGTAAATATTATTTAAAACTGCATAACTATTGCAATTTAACAATTTTTTCGTTTGAGAATAGAAGATCACCAAAATATTTTTTGAAGACCCTTAACACCGCACATCCATGATCCATGTTCAGTTTGGTATTCATATACCTGTCATTTTTTAATGTTCGTAATGATACTGAGAGTTGGTTTTGGGGGCTTCTTTTTATATTTTCTTCTTCAGAGAAGCTGTATACTGTATAACTCTGTATACTTCCTGTTTTCAATTTGTCCACGGCAGAACTATACGATTCCATAATTATATAGTCGCACTTGGATCGCGTTGTGCTCGCCATTCCACGTCACAGATGTGCATCACTCGGGCACATACCCTTCTCCATTGAACTAGCACAATCCCTAATCTAAATTGGGTTCAAATATATAGTTGCTGCATGCATTAAAATAAGGTAATAAACTTAAATAAATCTACAATGCTCATAAATAATTCTAGTTCTCTTACAAACACGGAAGAAAACAATGATGTTTCGTAACACCATAGGTATTTCATAAATACGCAGGATATAATGAATCGCTGAACATTTGATTAAGAGCACAGGCAAGGCGTCTTTTCAAAATAAGTGGTTAATGAACGTGAAGAATCGAATACTCAACGGCGCGATGTTTGAAATAAGAATGGGACAAAAAATACAAAAGTAAAATAACAAATGGACAATTAACAATTAATTTAAAATAAAAATGGCTGACTATTGTCAGGGTACATCACCCACATGCATAGACGCTTCGACCCTGACTAAGGTTCATATTTACTTCAATTATTTCTCCCGCGAAATAAGTAATAGGTTTATACAAGCACGTATGTTTGCACAAAATTATATCTTTACATTCCAAGCATGATTCTTCTGAATTTTATCAAGAAAGATTTATACAGGAAATGAAATATTGTTAATTTTAATTGGATATTCTTTAGAATTTTTAGGTCATAAATTCATTTTTAAGCATATTTCATGATTCTTTAGCACAAACTATCTCCCTCGCCATTACATAAAACCCGGTCTCTAGTCGTCGACGTCAACCATCGTCTCCCCGTCCTCTAGCATCTGCACATCCGCACCTTTCCACGAAAGCACCGCCCCCTTTCGAACTCACGTGGTCCTCCCACGTGAGATGGTCGCGCTCCTCTTTCAGAGACACAAAGCTCGCGAGTTTCAAAGGCGCGTTTTGCGTCAATTCGTCAACAATGGCGTTGGCGGCGGTGGGGGCACGTGGCTCCTTTGTGGAGACGGCTGCGGAAAATAAGCTTTTAGGCGGATAAGAAAGGAAAGAAAAGGGAGCCTCGGTCGATGTTGACGTCTTGTGGGTTATGGACCAACCGCCTTTGGACGGAAGTGGTGGATATCAGGTGAACATCCATTTGATACCTTGAGCGGCGGGTGTGAAAATATGGCAGAGTTCATTAGACGAAAACAGGAAGTACACGTGGCACACGACCAGGAAGCGACCCTCACTTGGTGTGTTCGAAGAACGATGACGCAGCAAGGATTGTTCGAAGGTGTCAAATTTGTATCAGTTCTGCTGTTAGTTAATTTGTACAAACCTTTTAGGTTGTTAATAGTGCGTCAAAGGGAAATAAAAATACATCGATTGAATAAAAAATAATTCTTATTTAATAAGATGTCAAAACGAATCTGACTTCTTAATATTATTATTACTATAATAATAAAAACAATAACAATAATAATAACAGCCAATAATAATAATAGTAATAATAATAATATTGTGCGCATCGGCCATTTATGATCACGCTATGATTTAAGAAGATAGAAATTTAACTTCTGGAATTTTGGCGATCAGCATTTTACGTCTGTATCCCTTGATAAGACACAGTTGTTACGCCTTGAATTACGAATAATGAGGTGATAAGATAATAATGAGGTGTGAAGGGACAATCACAAATACATAAAGAAATAATGGAAGTCATCTCCGTCTACTAAATATGTTTATTTAGAGAGACAGCATCCGATGTCTGTGCCGTCATCATCAGTCTATGAATATATATATATAAACAAAATATAAATAAAACACAAAGTAAATACAAAATAAGATAAAGTGGGGGAATTAATTTAAATAATAGAAACATTTAAAATTAAAATTATTAGCAAATGAAATTACCAAATATGAAATGCAAATGTGACGATATAGAGGCTCATACAAATAAAATTACAAAATATAAAATGCAAAGGGAGGGGAAGATAAACATATATAATAGACAGATTTAAAATTAGAATAATTACAGACCAATAGAAAATCAAATTACAAAATATGAAAAAGAAAGGGGGGATTAATATAGATAATATACACATTTAACGTAATAATAGTTATAGATCAAGTTCTTGTTTCAATGTTGAGCATTTCGTCCGCCGTACGTTTGTTTGAGAGCGCGCGCACACGTGTGTGTGTGTGTGTGTGTATGGAGGACGCGTATGTGTGTGGGTGTATTTGGGTGGAGAGGGCGCAATATTGTTTTTTTTTATAAGGACATGGTATTTAGCCGGTGAACTATGGAATTTCCAAACGAGAATCGGTTACTTTCCTCGGATTGTATCCCTGTGTGTATTTTCTAAATTGTAATATGTTTGTCTAATGTGTGTGAATTCAAATATTAATGAATAACTTAATGTAAGTTAAGTTAGATTAACAGGAAGCATTCGGTTTTTCTTACGTTAAGGAAACGTTAATAGCAATCTTAAGACACATGTAAGGAACAGTAATAAAAATGATTAATTATCTAGCTTTAAACAAAATTTCATGGGATGTAGAAAAAAAAAGTTGGTAAAATTGTTTACATACCCTAGGAGTGAGGTTAACTGAGCTACTCTTTTGGGTTTACCATGCCAGTTGATTTGATATTTTCCATCGAAGAACGTAAAAACATTTTGTGGCGAGTAGGTGAAAATGTGGGCGCATTTTCTTGAGTTATATAATTCTTTCTCCGCCCTTTAACCATTATTAGTTGAATGATAAATACTATACGCGCAAGTTTTCTTGATATTCCATAGCGCGGGGTGCGGGGAGAGGAGGGATTTGGCTACGTCACGGCTGAAAAGGGCGTACTAACTGCGGGCATGAACTAAATTCGCCTCAGCATGCCACGATTGTTTTGAAAGTACGAGGTGGTTGTTGCCAGCATTGTAAATGGGTACGTGCCGTTCCGAGTCGAACCTAAGTATCTCAACGTGCCGTGCTGTTCAGCGCTGGATGAGGACTAGGGAGCTCGTGTATCAAGAAAACTTGCGCGAGAAATATTCGTCCCAGAGATGCGAGGTTAGCAACATTTGAAACATGCATTTTCGCTTCCGCGTTGTAGAAAACATACTTGCTTCGATAAACGAACAACAGATCTGAATGTTCACAATTTATACCAAAATTGTAACTGGCCCCCAGCTATTCCTACCACAACTAGCAAAAGGAGAGCGCAACAAAACGGGCCCGTAGTGAATGTATTACTCGCGCAACTTTTCTTGAACGATGGATTGAAGAAATGCGGGTAGAGTGGGGGTATTAGTTAAGAAATCAGCCACTAGATTTTATGAAGCAATGCTAATCTCTGGAGAACCAGTCATGCCTTCGCAACGTTCTCAATAATTTGCGTTCTAACTTTATCAGGAGTTCGAGGTATCTTCCGTGATAGATCGTTACCTTCTTCGGTCATTTCTTCAGATTTTTGGAGAAAATTACCGATAGAAGTTCTCGTCTTCAAAAGAAAACTGTTTCTATTTCGTGCCAGTGAAGATGTGTTTGGAATGTTGTCATCAGTTCTCGCTGCGAGCTTTTGTCTTCATCTGTTTATTGTGCCAGAGAGGGGGAAGCAAGGTCATCGTTCAAGAAAAGTTGCACGAGTAATACATTTATATCAAAATTGCACATTTTGGCGCGAATTACAAATGTTTCAACTGGTAAAATTGGTTTTATATTTTTTCTCTATCATTAACATTGTTTATAAATCTGAAAAAATATGTTATAGAATATTTTAAGACATACTCTAGGGGGGAAACTGTGACAGTACTCCAACGTTATCACGTCGAAAAACAATTTCAAAATTTTTTCTATTTGAATTTCGCGTTAAAATTGGTTGACATACATATCTTCAAATTCATCTAATTTCTTCCATCTCTGCAATTTCTTTTCAGTTTGATACATGTAATAGAAGCTGAGAAAAAAACATGAAAAACACGTTTGTTGCATATCTGTAACAGATTGCCTTAGGTGGCTGATTTTTCAGGAATGTACGACACTATTTTATTCTTTTTCATATGAGTATCAGGATTATCGATTTGATTTGGAGGCACTTTTACCACCTTATTCGGCTATATCCTTTTGAGTTCTGTTATTGTGTATCAGTGTCCCGTAGTGCCAGGATCTAACATTCCTCAGACATTTGACCTGCCCATCTGTCTTAGAGAATTGCTGATTGTAACAAATGTATTGATTTCATTTTATTTTGTTCTATAGTTTGTAAGTCAGTATTTTATATTATTGAGTAATAAAATGATTCCTAACACCATGTTTTTGCCATGTTTTCTATGTATAAATTTCTAAAATTGCTTTAAAATTTTACTTGTAAACTTTTGTACATTTTTTTTTGTAAAATATTAATGTAATTTAATAAAAGCACTTGGCAACATTCATTCTCAACCTTTCATTTATTTTTAATTCAAATTTTTCATTGCCTTTTGTATATCCTTGCTCTCAGTTAAACGAGATCAAACCCATGAGTAGTTGTAAAGACTTGCTTAGTGCTCTGAAAGTTTGCTAGTTAATGCTTCCTTATGCTTAGTTACTGTGATGTGCCTTACGATTCAATGTTGACTGCTAAGCACATCAGATCTAGTAAGAATTTTTGTAAAAATTGATACCACACATGTGTTAAGGCATGTGACAAATGTAAAATGTTGATTCCTTATGGACTGAATTATTCATGTGCAGTTCAATGAATGGCACTGTTACATACAATTTTTGTTGTGGGATGAATGAATATTTCGTTTTGTAATAGACACTATTTCACCTTTGAAAGCACTAATTGATTTCGGAACTTAATTATTTCGATTGGGATGTTTCCATTTTGTGTAGGTGAAAAGGTGAAGAAATTTTATTTCTGTTAGATAAATAAGTTATCTGGTCAATAGTGATGGGTATAATCACTTAACATGTCAAGCAGAGATATTTATCATTGCAAAAGCTATTTTTTTCTGACAATAAATACAATGCTATTTCTGTAATTAAAAGCACGACAGATACATTGGTTTGCTTCTTTGAAGTTAATGTTTATATTTATTACAGTTTATTTTTATTTTTAATTTCTCTTTCTAAATAAATGTATTTTATTAATATTTTTTTCTAACAATAATTCCTTATGATAGTACAATGTTACAACCTGTTGTCATTTATGATTAAGACCCTCTGGGTACCTATTCCTACAAATTCACTGTTAGTTTTCTTTTTTTTTTTTTTCTTTCAGAAAGGAAGGCATAGAGTGACTTGTAAAAGAAGAAAATATAAAGCAGTTAATTAGGCATTAAGAATTTGGTAAATTTCCTCTCCGTTTTTTGAGGATAGTTACATTTTGAACTCCCGCTTAAGAGATTGACAATGAATGTGATTCCCATGTACATATGGGCGTTGGGAAGAGGAGGAACAGGAAGGTGGAGACACTCCTGTAGTTGACGGTGGCACTCCTGGTTGATAAGGACATCATTTACTCGTCCAACCTTTTAACATTATCACTCTTCCTGACATAACACTCATTAATGATAGTGAATGAAAAAACAAATTTTAATGTACTTATAAACATTGTTTTTTTGGTTGAAAATTTAGTATTAGCTTCTAACTGTATATTTTTGTGACCAAATTATTTACAGAAAAAAGTGTATTTTGTCCAACCAGTTTCAGATTTTAACTACTTTAACAATCAATTGAGTTGTATACATTTTTAACATTATTTGTTAATTTTGTTTTTTGGATTTAAAGTATATTGAATTATTTTAACTGTGACATTCAAAAAATTAAAACAATAAATTCAATGGTGTTACAATAAAATTGTTATTCTCACCTTTTCATCATGGCAAATATCTTCTTCTCTTGTTTCTTTTCATTTCATTGTTTTTTTTATTTTTTGACCATCATATTAACAAGTTTTATAGTACAAAGGTTAGTGTTCGCTAAGATGCCTTGAGGAGGACATTTGTGTTATTAACTATAGTTTCAGAGTGTTTATACCAATCCCTTACTGTAAGTGTGTGGTACAAATTAATTCTTAAGCAGAATTTTATGAGAATTTATTTCATTGGAAAATGGAGAATGCTCAATGAAATAATGATAACCCATATCAAGTTATTTAGCAATGTGATTTTATAAGAGTATTTTTAATACTTGTTAAGGACATTTAGGAAGGATAATTAGTAACATAACTTGGTGGCCAGAAGTATAGCATTTCACTGTTTGGTCAGTCTAGTAAGAGTGACTAAAAACAATGCCCTTGTGTTCCTTGTTCTCCATATAATTTGTTCTGATATATGAGGAAAAACAAATAATTAGTGAATATTTTATCATCCGCTACTGGTAGCCCCAGCAACAAAAAAATTCATGTAAAAAGTTGTTTATTGATTATTAATCAATTAATTTGGGTATAGTAAGCTCCCTATTAAAAGAATAAATAGTTAGATCAAAAGCTCAAAACCTTTATTCTGTTTACTTCTGCTATTAGGTACAGATATTTACTCTGTGAAATGTTTCTTACATTGAGATAAACCTAATTATTAAATGAAATAGTTGCACTAGTACAATGTATTGCTAATATATTTAAGCAAACTCTAATAGGTAGGAAGGAATTACAAAGAAATGGAGTACGTACTAGTATAACTTAACATTTTCTAAGAATACATTCTTTGGAAGCAATTTACAAGATATTTCAATTAAATTTACTAGAAAATTACATTTTCAATAGTAGTTGTGCAGTTGAAAAAAGTAGGCGCCCTTGTTTAAGAGATTTATTTTCAATTATTTTTCTGTAAAATTGGTTAGCTAATAAAATGATTATTCTGAAGATCACAAAAACTCAAAATATTTACTAAGATACTAAAAAGAGTGGTAAATTCCACTTAAATACAAAATATAAATCAAACTCTAAAACAATGTAAAAAAAACAAAAATTAAATTTACGATGTGTTTTAAATGTGACTTACTTAAAACTTACAAGTTGCACATCCGTTCTTGCCAAATTTTCTCGCGATGTTCAGGATGTAAGATATAGGATATAGCCATATCCACTCGATGAACCAACTGTTGAAATTTTTTACGATTTTTCGCTTCCTTTGCCCACTGAGATTTTCGAGCTTGACGGTATGCAAAGTCCCAACTAACCATGTAATGAACATTTTTAAGTGCCTCGTTACTTGCAAAATGCACCTTTTTAGGGGGTTTAGGTCCATTCAAAATCATGGCATTTTGTGTTCGCCAGTTTTTATTTATGGCATCAATTTTTTCGATCCTTGAACCATATTTGATGGCATGAACGCTAGCATTAGTTACTGAATCTTCAATTTCTGCGAGAAGTGACGCATAATTTGCATTGATATATTGAACCGTTTCTGAACAATAATTGCAGGACGACGAACATAATGAATTACCACACAAGTCTCCACTATTTGGAAAACTGTATCCACTTGACTCATTTTCATTGCTTTTATTCTTGCGAGATATTTCGGCAAAATCGTCTGCAGTCATTTCCCAAATGTTTTGAGCAGGTCGAAAATGATTGTCACGCACCGACTCATTTTCTTGGCTTTCATTCTTGCACGGTATTTCGACGAGATCTTCTGTAGACATTTCCCAGAGGTTTTTAGAAGGCCAAAAATAAGTTTGCATTAACTCATTGTCATCGCTCTCACTGTACTCATTTTTATTGCTTTCACTGTACTCATTTTTACTGCTTTCACTGTACTCATTTTTATTGATTTCACTGTACTCATTTTTATTGCTTTCACTGTACTCATTTTCACTCCTTTCATTCTTGCAAGATATTTCGGCAAAATCTTCTGCAGTCATTTCCCAAATGTTTTGAGCAGGTCGAAAATGATCGACACGCACCGACTCATTTTCTTGGCTTTCATTCTTGCACGGTATTTCAACGAAATCTTCTGTAGACATTTCCCGGAGGTTTTTAGCAGGCCAAAAATAATTTTGCATTGACTCATTTTCATGGCTCTCACTTGACTCATTTTTATTGTTTGCACTGTATTCATTTTCACCCTTTTCATTCTTGCAAGAAATTTCGGCAAGATTTTCTGTAGACATTATCAAACGGTTTTTAGCAGATCGAAAATTATTATGCCTTTTTGAGTACCACTATTTCTTAAAGTCGTGGGAGAGTACACGCGGAATTGATAAACTCGGAATAGATTGTGATTGGTAGATTGTGTTTGTGAATGTTCCAGACCGTTGATTTCCAAAATTTCTTAATAATGTTCTACCACACATATCCTTTAATCACGTCTATTGACAAAAAGGCTTCCACTTTTTCTATAAACTGTGGTAACACTCACCACAAACGCACCTTCAAACCACCTCGATCCGATGTGTTCCTGAAATGCCGGAACCTGAACAACAATGGAAAGTTATCTAGTTATCGAAACGATCAGATAATAATCAATTATTCCCCTTCGCTTTCAAAGACGTAACAATCAGAAGAATTAAATCGCATATACGATGCATAACTCAAAAAAATTATCAGTAGGCCATATTTTCTTGTTTTATACGAAAGAGATGGCATTTACCAAAATATAATTATATACAGCGGTAAAATCTGTTTTTCTATATCACATCACATTTCTTAGGATGAACAATACTAACACCCGCAAGAAATACAATGAGAGTTACAGCTGTGATTTTAAATTCATTAAAATTATTACCTTTTGAACAAATAAATATATTGAAGTCGTAGACTTCCGCGGCCAGTCATGTGCGTGGTCTTGGCTGTTAGGGTGACGCCGCGTCGAAGGCTGTGTTGCCGACGTTTCGACCATCTTGTCGTGGTCTTCCTTAGGCGCATACCAGCCCTGAGGAAGACCACGAGAAGATGGTCGAAACGTCGGCAACACAGCCTTCGGCGCGGCGACACACGGACAGCCAAGATCACGCAAATAAATATATTAACGCTCCTAATTTTGGTTGCTATATTTAGAGAAAGGAAACAAAAGTTTTCTTAATTACATATAATCTCCTCGATACACAATACTAACACACGCTAATGAAATAAAATGTAAGGGCATTTTAAATCCATTCATGTCACGATATATTTGATATTTTAATATTTACTTTGTTTTAAAGTATGCTGACATCTATCATGACATCATGAGTATCTTCCGTTGCTTGGTGTTTTACTCGTAACACATCTTACAAGATACTTACAGTGGTTACTTATCATTGAAAGGTTCTTATTGCCTTGGTAACCACCATTCATAGTAAAGAAGTTTTAGTAAGAGCTCTCACCCTGCTTATCACTTAGTAAGTTCGAGGAGAGACTCCTTTGATAAATACAAGGAGAATCTTTAAAGAAAAATGGTAGCAGTTTTTGAGAAAATAAGTGTTTATAAATTGCTTATATTTCACGCAAAATTACACGTAAGCTGCTCATATTTTTGAGCAAGTGTTCATGACTTTACTTCAAGATCCACTTTTGAGAAAATTTTGAAAATGTACTCTCTGAAACGATCAGAATCTTCTGACTCACTTGGTGTTAAGTCTGACCTTATACATTTCAAGATACATCCAGGGACAAGGATGTCTTGACTGTTGGACATAAGCAGATGCAGAACACATATTTGTGTAAATTATTTCTGCTGTCGTTTTGCTTGAATACTCTTTAAATTACATAAGGTATTCTAAAGTATGGTCTATTGGCTCACACCGTACCATTGAACAGGTAATAAAATGTCTGGGCGCTTGCCTTTCAACAACTGTGTTTGACGCATAGTTCAAGTTATACAAGACCACATAAAATATGAATATTTTTTGTTGATCAGTTAGAGCACATTGAAAATATAGTTCGTATGCTTCCATAAATAAACACAGATTGTTTTTCTCCGAGATTTTTATGTGAATTTTCCGTACCCCTAACAAAAATTGTCGTTTTTTTT
Source organism: Gryllus longicercus (assembly GCA_038098605.1). Classification (NCBI taxonomy): domain Eukaryota; kingdom Metazoa; phylum Arthropoda; class Insecta; order Orthoptera; family Gryllidae; genus Gryllus; species Gryllus longicercus. The sequence continues at coordinate 1,400,367 of JAZDUA010000136.1, read as the reverse complement.
CCTTTTTAATTTTTCCACAACAACGATTTTAACCAGTTACCAACACTGGAAACTTTTGAACATCACAAAAACGTGAAAAGGCAAATGAGCACAAACTGATATATCAACTACTTACAATACACAGGTAACATTTATATGAAGTGCATCACTGCGATTTGACCATTCACCCCTCTCTTTCACCCGGATTCTCAGACAAGTGTTACTTTGAAAGTAATTTGAAAAAGAGGAATTAATGAACCAGTTACTTCTAATAAGCCAGTGTTTCTATTATTCACAAACTTCGGTCATTAGAGAACTGGAGGATACGAGGTTTACTTTTCGCTACAATGTTTCAGTAAAAATGATATGCCGTGAAAAATCTCGATCTCGTTGCTCTGTCTGGTAGAAATAGTCGCTTCAAGCGATATCTCCAATGGCACATCATATCAGAATTGTATACTGCGTCATGGCTTGATGAAAAGACAAGACTTTTCATCATACGTCATGGCATCAGTTGCCAATGAATCTAACATTTCTATTTAAAGGAATTTCACAATTCTCATTCACAAATACTGAATAATTATAATAAAATTCAAAGATTGGAAATAATCCTGCCTAGGTGTTATTAGAGTGAGTTAGAAGATGAAGTTTTAATTTTTATTCTGATGGGACACAGAGGAAATGTGAAATCTATACACCATATGATATTCCTATATATATATATATATATATATATATATATATATATATATATATATATATATATATATATATATATAAACATACATTATTATTTTCTCCAAATGAAATAAAAAAATGCAGTTACATTTTGTAATATCATTTATTGTAAAGAAACATCAATTAAATATTGACTATACATCTCCCTTATTATATCTAATCCCCCTTCCCCTCCTTTGAATTGTTTCTGTATGTTGTCATAGTCTTAACTAATTATGATTACAATATCAACGAACATTCAATTGTGACTTTTTTCAGAGCTGGATATCTGAAATTAGGACTGAAAAATATTTAAAGGCTGTTGAATAAAGGAAGTAATTAAAACAAACTTGTTTTGATTTTTCAATATAGATGTTATTTTTTTTATTAATTTTATTATCATTTTTTAATCTTTAAAGGCATTTATAAAGTACAGAATGCTTTTGGAAGACTTAATTGTGCTGAAGTACATCTTTAGTAATCTTTACTAAAATATCGATAGATTGGTTATATATTGCTAATATTGTAGGGAAATGAAAAACAGGTTTTGTCATTATCTACAATTTTTTATTGGCAGTGATGAAAAGAGTTATTTTTACATTTCTTCAATCATACTCATATCAGTAATATTCGTATTTAGAATAAACAACTAATAAATATGTATACCAATATGAATATTTTATTTCCAAAGAGGAAATGCCAGAGGCCAGTTACTAGCAGCAGCACAAGAGGAACCAGAAAAATGTAACAATAGTGTCTACTCCCAGGAATGCATGCATGACCTCCAGTGGTACATATTTTAAATTCATCAGAGAAGAAGTTGATTTGAAGATGGAACATTAGTTGAGGCTGAAATATTTATCTACTCTTAATTTGAATATTATCAAGATGAGAAAGAAATAGCAATGTATTTTGTAAGGAAATTAAATTTTCTTTAATAGGTGTTACATTAGCGATGGAATCAAATATGGACTGTAGCATTTTTTTGTTTTTAACAATTTGAATTTGGTGTTTAAGTTTTTATATTTGTTCTCCAACTGCTTAACAGAGCAATTAGCACTAATTGCATTGATACCTCTTCGCAAGTTTTGCAAAGCCTCATCTTTTTTTGTTTATTGTATTTGTGTCTTAGTACTCAATATTATTCTCGTATTTGTCCATCATGCTTGTTAAAAGTTTCATTTATTCACCAAAAAATTATTTATTTCAATATTGTATATTAAATAAAAATTAATGTATTAATTGTATTAAGATTTTATTTATTTACTTGATATGAAAATAACTTGAAACTGAATTTAACCATGGCTAAACTCACCTTTTTGACTAATTGTTCTAGTATTATTTCCTAAAACCCTTTTAATTCATTTCAATTCATTTAATAGCTGTTTGTTGCAAAATAAAATTTAAAATTATCTTATCATTTATTTGCATGATAATGTCAATGATACATACCAATATTGGTTTGTGGCATTGGAAGTATATATTTCCGATGATCCCTAGGGAATATAAAAGTCAAAAGAGTCATGATTTAAAAGGAAAGTAAGTTGTACTGTGTCAACACCTTTAATTAAAAGCAAACAATAATGCAATTTAATTAAAAAACTAACCTTCAAAATATAATTATAAGATCAAATGATTCAATATTAAATGCATCGTTTTTAGAACCAATATTATTCTAAATTATTCACCAAATAAGTGTCATCCCAAAAGATTTCTATAAGTAATGAAGAAAATGAGTAGCATATATATCAAATATGAAGAGAGAATTTTTGTTTCGTTTTGAATAGATTTGATTTCACCGACAAATATATTTTCTAGCTTACTGAGATATAAATATAGTAGAGAAAGATGTAGATAAGAATCGCTAGCATTTCATGTTTTTCAATAGTTATTTTGTCATATTAGGTTTTGTAAGAAACTTTAATGATTTTTCAATTTCTCACAAAACATTTTTCCCTTAACACATATTTTATACTTTGATTTGCATCTCTGATAAGTAAATACTTTGCCATATATTGTTTGACCACTTTAAAATATACTGCAGGTATATTCACAACATAGATATTAGTATTTGATATTATAGTATTATATAATACATAAAATGAATAGAAAATTGCTAAAAATTGTTTTAGTTTTATTGTTATTCTATTTTATTTATATGTGTTACTTTT
>JAZDUA010000136.1:1162500-1392500 GCA_038098605.1 Gryllus longicercus | reverse complement strand
TACATGGAAAAATAATAGAATTCACTGATATTCAACACATACAAATACACCTAAAACGCACATAACACACCAAATAAAATTCGTAAGAGCCACCAACGCACAACACAACACACGGACGCCAGGTATTACTCGCGCAACTTTTCTTGAACGATGTATTGAAGAAATGCGGGTAGAGTGGGGGTATTAGTTAAAAAATCAGCCACTAGATTTTATGAAGTAATGCCAATCTCTGGAGAATCAGTCACGCCTTCGTAACGTTCTCAATAATTTGCGTTCTAACTTTATGAGGAGTTCGAGGTATCTCCTGTGATAGATCTTTACTTTCTTCGGTCATTTCTTTAGATTTTTGAAGAAAATAACCGATAGAAGTTCTCGTCTTCAAAAGAAAATTGTTTCTATTTCGTGCCAGTGAAGATGTGTTTGAAATGTTGTCATCAGTGCTCGCTGCGAGCTTTTGCCTTCATCTGTTTATTGTGCCAGAGAGGGGGAAGCAAGGTCATCGTTCAAGAAAAGTTGCGCGAGTAATACCGCCAATAACCTCAAACAAGCAAAACAGCTGTTGCAGTGCACAGAGACGCCACGTTGCTTATTTGTTGAATCTATAAGCATTTGTAGACCCGTTTCAGGACCTATAAGTCATAGACAGCCTTATAGCTTCCATAAGTCTTATTGGTTGTTCTAGAAACACGTTTTGCCGCTATGACTAGTTTATAGAACCAATAAGTTTATGGATTCCATATTGAACGTTTATGCAATCGGCGCTATAACTTGTCCACTTAGAAAAAAAAACCTGCAATGCGCCTGCGCGAAGTGGCGGAGGAGAGTCCTTCTCTATGAGGCTCTTTGTGGTTCCCCGCCTTGAGGGGCCACCGCCGCCGCCTCGGTCAGGGCGAGCAGGGAGAAAACACCCTGGCCTTGACAAACGTCCCGGACCCTAGAGTGTTGAAGGGTGAGAACCAGTTACTAGAAGTTGCAACATCGAATCAGCTATCGTTGCAGGCGGTCCTTGAGTTCAACTGAACTCTCCTCCGAGAGCAGTGGGGGCTAGACACGGCTCCCGAGGTCAGCGACGCTATGATGTTTTTTTCTATATTGGTCGAGCTATACTACATATTACTTGAAATATATCATTACTACACAGCAATATTAATAGATTACAAAATTGACAGCATTGTACTGCACATCATTGCTGAAACGAATAGCACTTCTTTGCCAGCCGCAATACTTCGTATTAAAAATGAAAAGATTATTGATCATTTAATACTGTAATAATTACTGTAAATGTTTTATCTGCAATGAAATTACGAACTAGTACAATCATGAGGCAAATATCCATAAGAATAACTTTTTTCCATTCGGTGTAATGAAATGAGAAATGTGAAATTTTAAATACGTCTTATTTGTTAAATTACACAATTTATCTGTGGTTTCATCACGTCGTGGTAGACCGTAGTGTTGCCGGGCACGATATTACAGATAATGGTACAGATGTGGTTATATGTTAGGCTAATAACAGCTGCTGAAGTATTCGTTTTTTAAAATTGTAATATAAAGTAATTATCAACTAATTTATACCACTGACATTATAAAATGAGATTTTATCAGCGGGTTCAAAAAATATTATACTATGTATTTCACTAGTTTGTGCTTCAATGTCCTACAGTTACATGCTTACTCCTACAGTTAAACTTATACTTGTTAAGAATGCTACAGAAAAAATATCAAACCATTTGGCTGGAAAATGAGTTTTACTGTAGAATACAAATTTTAAATTCCCGCTTAGCTAAACAATTCAAATTTCCAAGTTGCCTTCATGCGATTGGCCGTACAATTCGTATCAAAGATGGCGGAAACCGCAAGCTGCACAAATAACGCCCGTCAACCCCAATACTAACGGTATTAATCCATAAGCAATTGCATGCATTCTTCTTTTCTGCACACTCTCATTTATTTGCACAGATTTGACAGAATTCTTTACTTCTCAAGGTAACGTTTCTATGGGTATTTCGTCCACTTTAATATTTCTAGATCTTTGAGAATTGAAACCCAATAAATATTGTTTCAGGGGGCCCGTGAAATCATCTTGTTGAAAATGAATTAAACAAATTCGCCCTAGATAATATTAATTTTTGAAATTATTAGTTGATTAATACAAATAAATTGTTATTTGCACTATTCGTTTATGTAACAGTTCTAATAATAATATTAAGCAATAGCATTTTACGGCGGTATTGAAAGGAAGATATGTTTAATATTGAAAACAATTCTGGGGCATATCATTGCGTCTGCAGGCAAGAATCATCTCTTCTGAATGTCACCAGGTGGTGGAAAACGATGGTATTTCACATTTTTATTTTTGGTTGCTCTGGAGTAGTTGTCAACGAAAAATCGCCCATCCGGGCATGGTGAAATCAAACTAATGCACTTACGCGCGCTACTCACTCCCCCAAGGATGCGACCATGCTACTCAGATGACGTCATGCGCAAACCGGACGAGTTTTCGACGCGAGCTCGGCACTCCATGATATATGCACCTTGTGATTTAACATATTATTAATAAACGTTGTTTTCAAATATACTTGTATATTTATTAAATAATGTTTAAACTATTCAGTAATAGATGTGTATATTTAATTTATGAGGGGCTGATGGAATTAGTTTTGCCCTAGATGACACCAACTGAAGCTATGCCACTGGTTCTATGACAGTAAATAGGTATCTTCTTTATTTTGGTATTTTTTTATTTACGTCAAAAACAATGAAACACTGTGTGTGACGTGCTGTGGGAGAAGTTAAATTGAAGTTACATTTATATCCAGAAGTAAAACAAGGATCAATCTCAGCATTTGCTCAAGGATCAGGGAAACTGGACGAAAACCTGATTGAGATGGGGATCATCTTCGGGTCCTAGTTCTTCGAATGTCCAAGAGTAGCGCTGAAATTTGGACCTAATATGGCTTCGCAAGGAGTGGAGCTATCTGTCGTATATCTTGTGTACTTCGTGATTTGGATCAAGATCCCTGGTCGCCGAATATGAATCCGTGTTCTGAAGGCAACGTAGGACGCAGCCATGCACGCTACCAAACCGCGCCATGTGTGAAGATGTGAACAAAGTTGGCGGAAACGCGAGACGTAGAATCAATGTAAGCTGAGAGGGAGAGATGATACTGCCTTACACGTTTTGAAGGTACAACGTGTCTTATCCGTATGGATTAGCACCGAAAAATTTGTGTAAGTACTTGCCTAAACTCCCAGGTCATTCAAAAAACTATGCAAGAATTTGTTTTATTTGGAACAGCCCACACTATGCACAAAGTATTGTAGAGGCACCGACACGACCCACTGTATCTACAAGTTCATCGGCAACATCAACTTCAGATAGACGCATTTTGGCTTCACTGTTGTAGTATCTGCATTCCTCCCAGATTTCTGCTCAAAAAGTCTTCGACGTTATCTTTTGAAGGAGTGGCATTGCTATTCGATTTTCAGCTACTTAGATTTTTGTTTTGAAATTTTTGAGTTTTGAAGATCTTAATTGGACTTCAAGAACGAGAATATCCTAGCGACGATATATTCTAATGCACAAATTAAAAATTCACACATTTTCGTTGACAATTCATTTCTGTAAAGGGACACCTTTTGACATAGTGATAAGACGAAAGCATTTCCCCCAGCTGAAGTAACTGAAGTATTGTATCGATTTTTCCAAAATTATTCCACCAATTTTTTTATGTTTTAACGGTTTGAATAAAAAGGTGTTTCAAAAGTCAGTTTCGCAGAAATACAGCGTTTTCATTACTTTACTTCAGAAGGAAATGAAAGACACATTTTTCATTATTACTGTCGTGTTTGTCGTCAGTTTCAATAGTGGTCTATATTTTTTACTTGTCCTTTTACATAGGTATGTACGAAGTAATATACGTAGTGTAGGGGAGTTATTTAATGCGGCGGAAAATCGATTTCGAGATTTCAACGGAAATACACATTTTGGGGTCGCTGATACTGAAAAAATGTTTTTTATTCAAAACGTTAGTCCATTCATCTGTCAGTGAGTCTGTCTGTCTGTCCACATGTCTGTCCGCGATGTCAGTTTGTCCGTCCTTCTGTGAACACCACTAGCGCCTAAACCATACGTATTTTTTTTCCCAAAATGGATATTCTCTTGTCGCTCTGGCTTGACTCGAAAGGCTGCAATTCGAAAAACTTTCTTCAAAACGTGGGGGACTTTACATAAAGCTCCTCAGACATTTTCAAAATGTTTTCTAAAACAGCTCCAATTTGTTTCTTTAAATTTCTTGTAACAATGGAGTAAAATACAGTTATAAAGCTGGCATATGCCCGATTTTTACGGTTAACATTTTCGAAATTTTTAAAATTTTGAATTATTTCGGGCGTCTTCCTACAATTACAAAATTGATGATACATTTTCCTTCAAATAAAATTTGTTGTCCATAATTAGTTTTTTCATTTAGGTCTTGTACCGTTTTTGAAAATTTTAATGATTTTCGCGCAAATTTGCCAGCAATATGTGAAATTTTAAAAATTACAAAAAAATATTTTCTCAAATTCGGCTCCAAATTACTTTAACGTTTTGGTAGTTAATATGCACCGTTAATATGCACATTTCCAGCAATTTACTAACTATTGTGTTTGTGAGTTAAAGTACTTGAAATGACTTCTAATGAAGTTTTTCGAAAATTCAAAAATTTTCTGTGAAAAAAATCTTCAAATTTAAAAAAAATACAGTAGAGCTTACTGTTCTTAAAAAAAGGCACCAAATTTTAAAAGAAAATTGCCATTTAAGATGACGTTTCACCGTTCTCTAATATTCCCAAATAATATTTCTGCTATTAGAAGGCCGAAAAATTAAGAAGATTTCACTTCTGTAGCACCACTAGTTTCTATTTAATTTTGCAACCATTGATTTGGCAATAGTGCACGAGATTCTTCCATAAGAATATGATTGTCGATAAGAGCTCATTGTGCCTTGACGACGTGGAAATGAGTATAGATGGGCGGTGTTGATAATGGAGAGGAAAGTCGAGGGGTCGAATGACATCATTTTATTATATACAGTGTATTATTATTATTATTATTATTATTATTATTATTATTATTATTATTATTATTATTATTATTATTATTATTATTATTATTTATGTAAGTGTTGTATTTTTTGCAATTATTGTCACTTAACTGCCACCGGGTCATACCCAAGTTCTAATAAATGTATGTATGTATTATAAACAGTGTATTATATACAGTTGAATTATCATTAAAAACTAGAAATATCATTAGTTATAGAAAACTTATTTTCATTGTCAAACATACTACAGGTTTGATTTTATAATATTACAACAAAAGAGCAACACACTCACCGCCTCTAGTCCTACCATTCTGTGGAAAGGAGAGCTCCATGAAACGTGAGGCATGACGTTTGTAGGAAAGAGGGGATGTGAAAAAAGAATGAAAAGGAAGATTAGGATGACATTTGGTGATTCTTGTGCGTCACAATGGATCACGAGTCGTCTCTCTTTCTCCTGGAAACGTGCGCAACACGCACGCGGACGACCTGGCACATGCTGCCACGTGCAAGATACGGCCAGAGAATGCGTGGCGCAGGCGAGCGGGGAGGGGGCTGGGGGCTGGGCAGGGGAGAGGGTAGGGGGCTGGGCAGGCCGCAGGCAGGAGGCAGTGGCGGTATTAAACATATGTTCAAAGTAGGCCAAACAGAAATCACAAAATTATAAAAGATTGGGCATAGCAATAAAAAAATAAATAGAGTTAGTTCTCTAACATTACGACACTCGAGGATTAAATTAAATAATTCCTTATCTTTTTATAACTTCATTACACATCTTTATTATAACATTATGTTTCGGAAATATATATATATATATTTCCGAAAAAAATACGATAGCAAAACAAAATTTAAAAAGTTAGAATCAGTTTAGGCAACAAACAGAATTAAAGACTAAACAATATACACACATGAATAGTTCAACAAAATAAATAAAGCAAAATATAAAGAAAAACTAGCTCTCCAGCAATACAATTTTTTAAGATATTTAAATAAGAAGAAAAGACATACATCAAACCTTTTGTAAGGAATCAATCGAAACAGACGGATACCACGTGTTTCTCCTTCGTAGCGTCCGATAAATGCTGAGAACGAGCAAAAATAAACATCTTCCAATCTACGCGTGACCGATTTGGGTAGGATCGCGATCTTTTGTGGAAGAAAGTGTAGCCGAGGACAGCTGTCGGGGGCTGAGGGCGGAGAAAGGCGAGGGAGACACGAGCTCCCCAGATCATCGTATACAAACACGAACATCCTTGACGTTTACAGTGTTGGTTTTTTTCTACGGCAAATTAGGCATGCTACAATGGAGCACATGTGTGCGGGGCGGACCCAACGGTCTTCGGGCTGAGATGACCGGCGACCCAATTTCCCATTAGCCAATTGAACGTAAGGTTATGTTGCAGCAAAAATGATTGGAGACATGCAAGGGGCGATGCTGCACTGGGATGTGCAGGAGAGGGAAAACCGAGGCCTTGTAATAGCTAGAATTAGTGAACAGCGGATACAACATTACTATTCTATTGAAATTCGAAATGCACACACTACTCATTACTCATATCCAGACTTTGATTTTCAGTCGAATTGTTATTCTATTATTCAAATCCCGACTTGGGCTCTGATTACTATTCTGGCATCGCATATCATTACGAGTCTGACATATGCTGGCACCGCTATTAAAGTTTAAGCTTCCGAGTTTCGACTATCAATGCTCTTGAAAGCGAATAGCCTGAATTTGACTGTTTTATAAACCTGGGCATTAGCACTGAACTTAGATAATGTGTATAATGATTGTAGTGCGCATTAAAGAACGTTTAAAAATTACGAACCAATCTACGAACATGGCATGTTCGAGAGGCATTACATTTGTCATGTTGTAATTTACGACACAGAATAATATGAAAGCTATCTCTTTTTCTTCATAAGGAATTATCTTCAAGAATGCGTGACCACTTGAACATCTTGGAAAATGGTCCCAAAGCCTTACGTACACCATTTCCATAAATATGTTCAATTGCTGATTTTTTCTTGGCATTTGGAAAGTTATGTAAGTGAAGAGCCATCTGGAAAATGGTTCAATATTCATGTCAATTGTACTTATTATGAATTATATCATATTATTAATTATAACACATTTTCAATATATCATTAAATTTATAATTATATTATCCTCGTAGTATGTTTTATTTATTGCTAGTGAAGTTTGTCGTATGTATATAAAAACGTTTAATGGAAAATGAAGAAAAATAAATATGGGGCCCTCTTGTTCTAAGCTTCGAACGTATTTTTCTTCAAGCGTTCTTTGGAAACTCTCCACCCGTTTGATGCCGCGCCGTGGAAGCGAGAGGTGCAAGATGGTGCTGCCTCCAAGCGGCGTACACTAACGACGAAACATTCGGGGACGTCCCATCCGATTTGCAAGATTTTTAATATGAGTATATTGTGGGGGATGAAGAAATTATCACAAGTTTTTCTTTTCCAAGGACAAACGTTTTAATGTTGCTAGATTGATTAAGTTTCAAGGGTGCTTCAACAAGTTATCGTAATAAAGTGTATGCACACTAGCAGTGCTGTAAAATACAGAGGAAAGATGCAATGAAAACACTAAAATTGATTCACAATAAATTGAATTGATGATTGATGAACACTAAACTTAGGCAAATAAAAACCATGTGAATTCCCCTTATCCTCCTCTCTCAGATTATGCAATAAATTCCATTTTACCGCAGAATGCTGAAAAGCTTACAAAGAGAGGATTTGTTATTATGAAGCCCCTTTCCCAGAGAGACAAGACTTCGCATCGCCGGAACGTTTTAATATTAATTTAGTGTACAAGATGATTAAGAGATAATTTCGCTACGAGAGAAACGTATTAACCCTCCAGTGACGATAAGGACGAGTAAAAATCATTCTCGAGTGGGTAAAGTATCTTTATCGTAGAGGTAATTTTTTATTTTACTTCTTTAAAACATTTAGAAAATTCAAAATTGGAAATACTCTAGGTTGATAGGACAAACGCAGTCGACTCTGGATACAGCAAACTTTAATTTACTGTGATCTCAAGACATTGGTCCCCAATCCACATAACTACCGCGCACTACAATATTCGGTTATAGTGAACATAACATACTTCCAGGGAATTTTGTTCGGAGAACCGTGAGTTCATGTAACACTAAGAGATTGCAGTTAAGGGGGTCTCTTGTTGAAAGTTAATTCTGAAAGTTATTTATGGTGAATGAAAGGGACTGAGGGAATTCTTTATGCTTATCTGAGGTAGTTCTCTCCAGCCTGAACACTTCACCGACGCCACCCACAAGTTCATAACTAGTGAAATAGGAACTAGCTAGGTCATTGTAAAGGCAGTGTTTCGATCGTTCAAAACATGAGAAGGGTGTGATAAATAAGACACACAAATGAAGAGAACACTCCAGTTATAGGGGCTCGAAAGTATTTCGAGGGTGGGTGTATGTCTGTGGGCAATATAGATTATAGTGTGAAGAAATTCACGAAGATGTCGGTGATTTTGCGGCAATTGGAGATTTTGTCTTACTCTTGGAATTATAAACCAAGTCATACTTGAAAAAATATTGTATTTCATTATTATCAAATATAGTGAACCTCTGAGTATAGTATAGTATTGTATTGTATTGTATATTTTTTTAAAATATTTAATATGTTTGTAACAAATAATGTACTTCAGCTTCTGGGTCAATGACCCCCCATCTCGATCAGGTTTTTGTCCAGTTTCCCTGATCCATTATACAAATGCTGAGATGGCCTCTTGTTTTGCTTCTGGACGTAAATGTAGCTTCACTATGCGCAGGTTTTGTTGAACTCTCCTTTTGCTTGTAATGGTAAGAATAGAGGTAAGGGTGAGTTGCTATTTTGTTAGCAATGCAGAAAAATCATACTTGCAATTCGTGTACCCATGCAAATAAGTTTTCTATAACTTTCTATAACTCAGAAACGAAAATAACTATTTTTCATATATTGCTAACCTGGAAATTTTTAAAATTTATTTTAATAAAATTAATTTTTATTTATGTTAAACTCTTACTCATCTTTCAACTATTTCTAGTTAAAATGACGCGAAGGGTTTCGGGAACTCAAGAAAACGTATGGAGATAATCCGTTCCCCCTACGTCACATACAGTTTTTACTGTTTTTTTGACCGAATAAATCTAAAATCTGATATTGCGAACCAAAAATACAGCCCTCAGAAGTTCACCCTAGCGAATAGAAGAGTGTCATCAGACACCTCTCACATGTTCTGCCTCATGAAGCTGATTTGCGATCAGTGAAATCATTCTCCAGACACGGAACGTAACGCGGTGATTTTAGAATTTCCAAAAGAAAAGTTCAATAAATTGTATCCCATCCCGACAACCTCGTCGCCAGAGGCTGCAGGAACTAGTGGAAGACAAGTAGCCACGTGCACCGAACAAATCTAAAATCTAATATTGCGAACCAAAAATACAGCCCTCAGAAGTTCACCCTAGCGAATAGAAGAGGCAGTGTCATCAGACTCCTCTCACATGTTCTGCCTCATGAAGCTGATGTGGCGTCTTTGCCGGGCAAATAAATACAGACGTGAACGGCTTGTAAATATTTAGTATTTATTACAAGAAAGATACTCCGACACCAAAACACTATATACAATATTTACAATTGAAGTTAACCGTTACAAGAAGGAACTTTCCCTGGTTACCACCACCGCTGGCCCGATAATTAATTACCATCCCCGGTGTGATGCACCAGTACCTTACGCGAACATACATACGAGTATGCCGCACCTGCTGTCACGACGTAGCACGCCGGCTTCGATTCCCCGCCTCGGTAGCCTATGCATTACCATGCAACGCCGCGCACAACCCTCACGACGCCCTACCGACGCGCTCACCTCTGAAGAGTCAAGAATAGAAGACCGCTCTCAAGTCGGATTCTGCTTATATAGCCTGTGGCAGGTTGACGGAAGCGCGTCACCCGCAGTGACCGCCGGGGTTTCCAAACCTGCACCCACGACCCGCATTCCTATGTGCAGCCCCGCGTCACTTCCGCCAGGGCTGTCCAAATGGCTACTATAGTACGTTTGTACTGGCGACAGATATGACGCCACAAACTCCTCTATACCCCCCCGGGAATTTTCGTCGCAGTTGCAATCAACACAGAAGGAAAATTCCACAAGTGTGAAAGTCCTAGGCCGATCGGCTCACATTATATACAACTGCGCCTGACCTGGCTAATTACACAGATAAAGAACAAACAGAGAATGCCCTACTAACCTACCCCATTGACATATTTTTACTCTACATTGTACATTGTACTTGAAATATTAAAAATCTTGCCGTACGGTCGGTCCCTCTTATGCATTGTTACGAATTTTCAGCCTGGTGTGGTAACCTCTAATAACCATAGTATGTTCCTTTCCCTTTTACAACCAAATTCTTAAATTAAATTAATTTTGTACAATACACTCACTACCAAAATGACACATACAATATCACCAATATAGCCACAAACATTACATCAAAACATTCAAAATCATATACAGTTCTATACACACAACTGACACACTGAATTACAAAACCCTATACATTGATAAAAGCACAAAAAAAAACAACAATAAACTAACATTTATCCTGTTTTACATTTAAAACCACATACAGTGATACACTTAAAATGAAACAAATAAACAATTTTTACATTTCTCTCTTGAAGGATTGTACAAAGTTTTTCTTCTTGCCAGAATGAATATAAATGAATACAAAAGTTCATGATATTTGCTGGAACTATTCTTCCGAAGGCTTCTTGGGAAAAGTTTACTCAATCTTGACACAACACAACAAACATCACATTCACTTATACATCATTCTTCTTGCACTATTTGTTTTGCACTGTGTTCCAGTGTTTTCGGCGCACACGTATCGGCATTGCCGGGTGCAGTGTGCCCCTCTGCAACTTCGGACACTGTCTGGCGCTCATTTTCAAACACCCTACTGAGAATGTCAGCATTTACGTTTAGTATCCCTTTCCTATGGCTTATGATAATGTTGTAATGCTGAATCGCCAAAGACCACCTAAGCAATCTAGGATTATTCCCAGCATTCTGTTGTAACCAGACTAACGGGTTATGATCCGTTTCTATCTTTAGCAAAACATTACCGTCTAAATAGTAACGCAACTTCCCCAAACCCCAAATTAAAGCCGCACACTCTTTCTCCGTGGTGCTCCATTTTAATTCCCCGTCTGAGAATTTTTTACTAAGAAAAAGAATCGGATTTTCATTCCCTTCCTGATCTAGCTGTGATAACACAATGGCTGCTCCCCTAAGTGCCGCATCACATTGCAGTAAAAATGGCTTACTAAAATCAGGTGCATGTGTGACTGCCCCCTGACACAGTGCGTCGCGAAGCTGTATAAACGAGTTTTCGCACTCTTCCGACCACCGGATTTTGCCTTGCCTATGTGTTCCCCTCAATAGATCAGTGAGCGCCGCTGATTTCTCCGAGAAATTTCTGATGAACCGTTTATAATATGATATCAGACCTATAAATTTCCGGATTTCCTTTTTTGTCGTAGGCCGTGGATATTCCTTTATTACTTGCACTTTGGCTTCATTTGGTCTCATCAGACCACTACCAATCTCGTATCCTAAGAACGTAACCGATTTCCTAGCGAACTTACATTTTGCCGGTTGCACGCGTAAATTGGCCTCACGTAACTTTTGGAATACGATTCTGAGATGTTTGCAGTGATCATCCCAGTTGTCGCTAAAGATTGCAATGTCATCCATATATGGGACGGCGAACTCCGCGCAATCTTTCAGTAGTGCCTCCATAAGCTTGCTGCAAACATATGGTGCATTTTTGATGCCGAAAGGCATCCTGAGGGGTTTATAAGACCCGAATTTCGTCGTAAAGGTGGCATACCGTTGTGCGCGCTCGCTCATTTGGATCTGCCAAAATCCTTTACATAAGTCCGTTGTGGTTATGATTTTGGCCCTCGCAACTGTTTCAATTCGCTCGGCTAAACTCGGAAGCGGGAAATATTCAGTACGAATAACCTGATTCAACTTGCGGTAGTCAATACATGGCCTGGGTTTTTTTCCGGGTGCTTCCACCAAAATCATAGGGGATGTGAAATCCGAATCTGAAGGCTCGATGATACCATCCCTTAGCATTTTCGCGATTTCTTCCTGGAGGATTTTAGTTTGGCGATGAGACGTGCGATACGGAGCGCTCCTCACCCTTGCATGTTCGTCCAGCAACTCGATATCCATCTGAACATTTTTAGTGAGCCCTGGCCTATCCGAAAAGATGTCCCTAAACTCAATTACAAGTTCTCTCAGCCTTTCACTTCCTTCCGGCTCCATTTCTGTGCCTGCGAGCATTGCCTCTACATCGAATTCCTCCGGTTCTAATTTTAAGGCGTATTTCTCTATTCCGTCCTCTATAATTTCACCTATTTGTTCTGGTTCCTTAAATAATAATGAATTCTTATCAAAATATGTTTCTCTTTCTGATTCTGCTCCTACATCCTTATACTTTTCAACCAAAGTATTTACGCTCTCATCTCCCTTCTGCGCCGCGCTGAATTGTTCCGTATTTTCCTTCAACATTTCAGCGATCGGCACCGCCCGTTCTGATTCTTCTCCGTCTGTTACTAGACAGAATTCCGGGAATTCCTCCGACGGCTCATGCTCGTCTTCGCCCGGCTTTTCTGTCAGGTCGCCCTCCGCCTCCGTCAATTTTACCTGCGAGTTCCCCGAATCATCTGCTTTTGTTCTGCCTTCTGCCGCAGCCTTACTGCGCGTCATACCCATGTTCACAGTTTGTTCTTCTACAAAGCCCTGTTTACTATCCTGCAGAAGTCGATACGTTCTGTTACTTAATAGATAATAACTAAGTTGATTTTCCTTCGGCACTATAGCGGCCCTAGTGATTACATTACCTAATTCCGAATTTAGGCGAATTTCCGCCACCGGCAAATTAATGGCAGTCGAATGAAGCGGCTGTTTGATCCAGACCGATTCGCCCGTATAATCACGATCTGTGACTAAATTTGCGGATACCAGATCAAATGACGCGCCCGTGTCTCTTAAGATCTCCGTCGGCTGCTCATTCACGGTCCCTGTCACAATGTGCTGCCTCAGGAACTCCCTTGCCTCGGGTTCACATACGTGATTTACTTGATTGCCCTGTTTCCGCGGACAGTTCTTAACCAAGTGCGTTGTTGACTGACATTCGTAACACTTGCGGACATAAGGTGCCTCGAATTCCTTCTTCGCGCTATGTTTCTCTAATCCATTAGTACTTCCTGCCGACTTGGGGGCCACGTGAGGAGCAACAGGTGCCCTGTTGTTTCCTTGTTCTTTCCGGAATGTTCTTTCCGGCCGGAAAGATGGTAACTGTGGCTTCTTCCACCCTTGCCGCGCATTCTCGTACGCATCTAATCTTTTCGCGAACTCAAGCGGATTCGCAAATTCGGCCCATTTATCCACGAAATGTTCCCGCATATCCCCCGGAACTTTATGCTTCATTTGATCGGCTACGATCAAATTCAATAAACCCTCGAATGTGTTTATTTTAAGTCCCGCTACCCACTCTCTGGCATAGTTTAACAATTCCCTCGCGAATATGCTCCAAGTCGCTCCGTTTTTGCTATGTTTCCTAAATAACTGCCGGAATTTCTCGGCATCAAACCGGTACAGTTCTAATAATTTCAATTTCAGCTCCGCATAATCTAACGCTTCTTCCTGTTCGTCTAAAGTAAGCCATGTGTTAACATTATGCGGTAGTAATCCTATCAAATTCACAACCCAATCTTCTTCGCAGATTTTCAATTGCCTGCACTGGCTTTCAAACGCGCTCAGATAAGACGTGATATCGTCCTGCTCTCCTTTAAACCTACCAATTATTTGGCCTATTCTAATATATTCTCTCGCGTGTTCCGAGCGCGCTTCCGAACGAATCTCCGAATTTGTTTCGCCCGTCTGGGCATTCTGCACTCTCGCAAGTTCTAATTGATATTCCCTTTCTTCTAATATTCTCCTATCCTCCCTATCTCTTTCCTCTGCCACCATTCTATCCCTCCTATCTCTTTCGTACTGTTGCCCCAATTCCTCCGTTAATTCAACGGAATAATCCTCATGCTCTACTATTAATCTCTTTAAAATCGGGTTTGTTTCCGATCCATCTAATTCTATTCCTAAATCCCTGGCGATTCGGATCATTCCCTCCTTTCGAAATCTCAGTAAATGCGCCATTGCTTTCAAACAGTGCCCTACGCGTTGCAAAAGAACACACTTACCCTTATCTTCCACTGCTTGCACGTGGCTGCTTCCTGCTGCTTATGCGTGCACGTTCGGCGCTGGCGGATGTCGTGATGAGATGGATGGATCGGCTGCAACTCGTCCTTCCTTCCCGTCCTTCCTTCCTTCCCGTCCTTCTGCTTGAAGTTCGCCCCGCCGATGTACTCGCACGTTTTCGTTCGCGTTTTACTTGTTTCGCGCACTATGAATATATTTACGTCGAAACTGTTCCCTGGCTGAGCTTTGCTCGCTCGCCCACTATTTAAACTTTCTCCGGCGGATACCTGCGGCCAAATATACTTTCACTTCCGCGTACACGATCCGCTGTTCTGGCTGACTGTCCCGCTGGTACTAAGCGCCCTACCTGCTGGGTGTTTTGTTCGTTTCTATAGCTGTTGCTACACTGCCGACCGAACCTTGAACGTGAAACGCAGAATTCTATTCCTCCTACGCTCACTAATTACCCATGGACGGATGAAGCCCCTTACTGGCGTAATTATCTACCTGCCGTTCCTGGCGTGCTTCCGTGTGATGCTGCCTACCACAGACAAACACCGCACATACACAACTGCGTGGTCGTTTACTAACCATAAACTGCGTACTTGAACCGCTACATACACTACACTTGCGTGGTAGTTCCAGAACTGCTGCCTACACTATACTACGTGGTAGTTCTTGAACTGCTGCCACCATTTTACACCTACGTGGTAGTTCGTGATCCGCTGCATACACTACACGTGCGTGGTAGTTCCTAAACCGCTGCTTACACTACACGTGCGTGGTAGTTCGTTTACCGCTGGCACTATTCTACGTGCGTGGTAGTTCGATAACCGCTGGCACTATTCTACGTGCGTGGTAGTTCGTTAACCGCTGGCACTATTCTACGTGCGTGGTAGTTCTTTAACCGCTGCCACCATTCTATTCCTCCTACGTCTGTGGCGTCTTTGCCGGGCAAATAAATACAGACGTGAACGGCTTGTAAATATTTAGTATTTATTACAAGAAAGATACTCCGACACCAAAACACTATATACAATATTTACAATTGAAGTTAACCGTTACAAGAAGGAACTTTCCCTGGTTACCACCACCGCTGGCCCGATAATTAATTACCATCCCCGGTGTGATGCACCAGTACCTTACGCGAACATACATACGAGTATGCCGCACCTGCTGTCACGACGTAGCACGCCGGCTTCGATTCCCCGCCTCGGTAGCCTATGCATTACCATGCAACGCCGCGCACAACCCTCACGACGCCCTACCGACGCGCTCACCTCTGAAGAGTCAAGAATAGAAGACCGCTCTCAAGTCGGATTCTGCTTATATAGCCTGTGGCAGGTTGACGGAAGCGCGTCACCCGCAGTGACCGCCGGGGTTTCCAAACCTGCACCCACGACCCGCATTCCTATGTGCAGCCCCGCGTCACTTCCGCCAGGGCTGTCCAAATGGCTACTATAGTACGTTTGTACTGGCGACAGATATGACGCCACACTGATTTGCGATCAGTGAAATCATTCTCCAGACACGGAACGTAACGCGGTGATTTTAGAATTTCCAAAAGGAAAGTTCAATAAATTGTATCCCATCCCGACAACCTCGCCGCCAGAGGCCGCAGGAGCTAGTGGAAGACAAGTAGCCACGTGCACCGAACAAATCTAAAATCTGATATTGCGAACCAAAAATACAGCTCTCAGAAGTTCACCCTAGCGAATAGAGGAGACTGTCATCAGACTCCTCTCACATGTTCTGCCTCATGAAGCTGATTTGCGAACAATGAAATCATTCTCCAGACACGGAGCGTAAAGAGGTGATTTTAGAATTTCCAAAAGAAAAGTTAAATTTATTGTATCCCATCCCGACAACCTCTCCGTCAGAGGCCGCAGGAGCTAGTGGAAGACAAGTAGCCACGTGCACCGAACAAATCTAAAATCTAATATTGCGAACCAAAAATACAGCCCTCAGAAGTTCACCCTAGCGAATAGAAGAGGCAGTGTCATCAGACTCCTCTCACATGTTCTGCCTCATGAAGCTGATTAGCGATCAGTGAAATCATTCTCCAGACACGAAACGTAACGCGGTGATTTTAGAATTTCCAAAAGGAAAGTTCAATAAATTGTATCCCATCCCGACAACCTCGCCGCCAGAGGCCGCAGGAGCTAGTGGAAGACAAGTAGCCACGTGCACCGAACAAATCTAAAATCTGATATTGCGAACCAAAAATACAGCTCTCAGAAGTTCACCCTAGCGAATAGAGGAGACTGTCATCAGACTCCTCTCACATGTTCTGCCTCATGAAGCTGATTTGCGAACAATGAAATCATTCTCCAGACACGGAGCGTAAAGAGGTGATTTTAGAATTTCCAAAAGAAAAGTTAAATTTATTGTATCCCATCCCGACAACCTCTCCGTCAGAGGCCGCAGGAGCTAGTGGAAGAAAAGTGGGCAGGAAAACAGAGGCCACCCTCCGCTTGACAGCGGCTGACGACAATCTTACCGGAAATCGAAGCGCGTTCCGTTCCATCACTGACGTTATTTCCGAGAAGCGCAACCTACAATTCTGTCGCCTGCACCGTCGCATCGCGTGGCCGGCTGCTACTGACACACGCCCCGCTCCACGCGACCCCCCCCCCCCCCCCCCCCCCGCCTGCCTCGCATATGAAGAGAATAGCCGGGAAACGAAGCTCCAATACGAAGAAAAGGCTTAGTCTTAAAAATAAGCATGTGCTCAAGAAGCAAGGTGCTTAAAAAATAAAAGGCGTTTCTACTTTCTCGCTACGGAGTACGCGCTGGTGAAATCTACCACGCAGTCTTTGTCCATCACAGTTCCCACGTAGATCAATCAAGAAATTGAGTCCCTGGACCCAACATTTAAAGCTGGTCACCAGTCCGCTACAGTACGGTTACCCTCTCCGGGATTTCATCGCATGATCCGTATTTTCAGCGCCTGGACCGCTCCAGCCCTCCCCTCCCTCCCTCGCTTCGTGACGTCACGCCGCCCGCCCCCACAGCCGAAGCTCACCCGTCCTGCCCGGGACATAAACGCATCGCGGCGAAATTAAGGGCACTGGCCACACACTGACTCCGTCGCAGGAGATGCACACGTGCGACGCAGCTTTCCTCTCGGAATTAATACGGGCCGGAGAGAGACTCCGTATTACGCCTTCTGGAACGGTTCTCTTTCGTGCGGAGCAAGGGCGCTCATCTTGCGCCAATCATAAAATTTAATATCTCCGCACCAGACGAAGTGGACGCTATATACCCACCTCCACTAAATCAACACTTCTGCCACGAAGCATGTGCATTTCTAGCGTTAGTGGGAGTTCCTTTCCGACAGGTACAAATTGCCGAACGTTTGAGTGGCTTGCGTGGTCTCTCCGCGTCTCTCGGTTGCTCTCCCCGTCTCTCGGT
The DNA here is from genome assembly GCA_038098605.1 of Gryllus longicercus. NCBI lineage: Eukaryota > Metazoa > Arthropoda > Insecta > Orthoptera > Gryllidae > Gryllus > Gryllus longicercus. The sequence continues at coordinate 1,374,699 of JAZDUA010000136.1, read as the reverse complement.
TGCTCTCCGCGTCTCTCGGTTGCTCTCCGCGTCTCTCGGTTGCTCTCCGCGTCTCTCGGTTGCTCTCCGCGTCTCTCGGTTGCTCTCCGCGTCTCTCGGTTGCTCTCCGCGTCTCTCGGTTGCTCTCCGCGTCTCTCGGTTGCTCTCCGCGTCTCTCGGTTGCTCTCCGTCTCACTTGAGAACGCGCTGGTACGTTAATAGTTCAATTAGAGTGTGATAGTAAAATTGTCATTTATCTTTCTCGAATTTACTTGCGTAGAAAATAAAGAATTGTAATCGTACGCCCGCAAATGGAGAATTTTCGACAGAAAAACTTTATTGTCGGACACCGGTAAGGGAAACGTAGAAATATCTTGTCCCTATAAATAACAAATTACGTCCTCTCACAAATTGTGTAATAAGAATCCATGTCTTGTGGGTCCTTGATATTGAAAAATCGATTCACGCCAAAATGTTGACGATCTTGTATCCGTCGGTCCGTGATATTCCTCGATCGATTTAAATGAACTCAAGGGCCTCAGAGTTTCAAACGGATATTAAAAATATTATATTTCAAGAGAATTTAAAACAGAGCATGCCAACTCAAAGCTCTATGATGTCACTAAAATCTACTCTCCTGATCGGAACCGAGCCGCGGAAGAGACCGACGCGGCGGCGGGCATTCAGTGGTCCAATGACGGAACGATGTCCTGAAGTGGGAGGAAGGGAAACAATCGTTCGATAACTACGTTTTAAACCGTATGATTATGATTTAATAAAAATATACGGCCGTTCCATGACGGCCAATCAATGGCCGTTAAATACCATCCGTTAAATAACGTCCGTGAAATAATTCCAGTGCAACAACGGACTAAAATGAACGCCCGTTTAACGGACGTGGTTAAACGGATGTAGTTAAACCAATCACATCACGTCACCCACGTCATGTCACGGACGTCTCATCTGGGACGTCACAATGTGGACGTCACATCGCAGACGTTACATCGTGGACGTTACATCGTGGACGTCATATCGCGGACGTCACATCAAGGACGTCATTACCGGACGTTCCGTAACGGTCTTGTTTCCGATGACGGATGTTGTATATAAAAACCTCCAACATATTCCAGGCATTTTAAAGTAAACAAATAGACAAATGTTTATCTAACTATTTTTTATTATTTTCATGAAATATTTTGACGTTAAAATGTCTGGAATATATGTCTATAAAATGTCTGGAAGTTTATACATAATGCCGAGTTTAGCGTATCATAGATGATGTGGTGAAATCTGCACACGTTTTCTTCAGCTGTGGAATCCGTTTCCCAATTTTTGTAGTAAATTAAATAATGAAATAATTAATAATAAATTAAATAATTAAATAATAGTTGGAAAAATTCGTATAATTCGTAAAATTCGCAGGGGTGATAATAAAAATTATTATCACCCCTGCATTAAAATATCTAACTGCAAATGAGGTACAGATTGTGTAGTTCATGTTCAGTTTAGTTCATGTTCATGCTCAGCATGATTTCAGTTCCATTATCATGCCCCTCGCGAAGGAATCGAATGTTTCCAGAAAAAAGAGAAACAGCAGTCTGTCCTTAGAATTTCGTGACGTTATAGAAACTTCAAACAACTTACGACAAAGTATTTTTAATTCTTTGGCTATATCAGGATTTTTAATTTTTTAGAGTCGGAAATTTTCGGGGCCGAAAATGTATTGTCCTCTATTTTACTATCAAAGTAACTCCTACATTTGTAACACACTTCTTAAAATTAATTTAACATAACTCGCCACAAATTTTAAAAAAGCTGTTTTCATCGTTTACATTTTTTCAAAAGACGTTACTCGATCTCGCTATCTATTTTCACTGAATAAAAGTCTCGATTAGCAGACACGGAATTTACAATTGAAAAACACAAATGATTACCTGCTTACATTAAAAAAATATCTGCTCAACAGGTAAATAATCTATTTTGTGATGAAAGTTAATTGTTGTTATCCATGAATGTATGAACAATTACTAAAGTGAAGTCAATTATAAATCCGAAAAAATATATTTGCTTTTAAACAGCACTAGGACATTTGCTAATAACAGGGAAAAATGAGGGTTTTTCATATTAAAAAATATGGTAGATGCTGGAACACTTCTGCTTCCTTTTGGAATCAACCAACAAAAAACACGCGAGTCAGCGAAAATTATTTAACAAAATCTCTGTTAACTACTATTTCTTAACTTTGTTAAATGAAGCCATAAGACATGGTTCTTCATCTTACCACATCCCCACAAGAAAATATATCCTCACTAGCCCTACCCACGCTCCGCCACGCCCTCCACGGCACGCCCTCCACGGCACGCCCTCCACGGCACGCCCTCCACGGCACGCTCTCCTCTCTCGGCGACTCCCGTGTATCTTCGAGGTGTGCAGCCCCCTTTCCTGACACTCTCATTCGCTTGCGTTCACGTTCCCAATAGTCTTCGCGCCCACACGGCACTTGACACTTTCACACGCGACTGACCCCCCCCCCCCAAGTTTCTTGACATATCCGCACGCTCTCAACACACCCGCACGCCCACTACCACATCCGCATGCCCCTAACGCACCCGCACGCCCGCTAGCACACCCGCACGCATCCTTACAACCATTAATAGACTTGCACCCCCGGTAACACACCCGCACAACGCCTAACACACCCGCACGACCCCTCAACTTCCCGCACGACCCCTCACACTACCCGCACGACCCCTCACACTACCCGCACGACCCCTCACACATCCGCACGACCCCTAACACATCCGCACGACCCTTAACACACCCGCACGACCCCTAACACCCGCTTACACACCGGCATGTACCCTAATATTCCCGCACGCCCGCTGACACACTCACATGTCCGCTAACACACCCACGCCCTCGTTTACACACCCGCACGCCCCTATCGCACTCGCATCACACCCACACGCTCCCGTAACACACCGACATGCTTCCTAACACACCCACATGCCACCTAACACACCCACACAGCTCATTAATCTCACGCAGGACCCGAATGCATTCGCTTTGTGGTCCTGCTTCCCAACACACCCGCCCATCGCCTGCACACACTCAGCGCGTCTCCACACGGCCACATATGCACCCGTACAGCCCCACACGCCCCACACCCTCACGCCCTCCGACACGACGAATACCCTCATACGTACCCTCCATGGCCGCATTGCCCCCACACATCCCACACACATGCCCGTCCACTCTCGTGTGCCTCCTCCGCAACCCTTTCCTTTCCACGCTCGGCTCGGTAGGAACCTAGCTGGCGCCTTTAATAAAACTCGTCTCATATTAAAAACGTAACGGCCGCCCCGTAGCCAGAGCAGACGTCTCATGCCGGGGATGTAGTGTTCGTATGATTAAAAATTTAATTAAAATCTCCATCGAAGTTCAGCTCTTGTTCTTCGAAGAACATCGCGATGAGCACTTGCCCGCGCCGGGCGGCGCGCTTCTTTGAAAAGCTACTTCTGGCGGGAGGTGGGCTGAGCGCCGAACGACCTTAATCGCTCCAGATTGTGCCGCTCGAGCCAACTTAACAAACATCATCACATCACAACGTTTGAACTTTCGCGGAGCAAGCAATCATGGAAACAGGGATGTGGTGTCACGTGGTTCGTACCTTTCCCCAGAAAATAGGGTTGATAAAAATAAATACAATTCTACAAGACGCAAATAATCACCTAAATCCCTAGAAATGCAGTAGCGCAGTTGTAAAACAAGTTCCATTTACTTCAATTATGTTTAACTATGAATACCTTTAACAATATTTAGGAGAAATTAAGGAAATGTTACAAAAGTGTTTTTTACTTTCTCGTATACGTAGGTATATACGGAGTAATATACGTAGTACAAAGAAAGTTTTGTAAAGCTGCGCAAAAAACGGCGTATTTTCCGCAGGAAAAAAATCCATTGCCGGAAAGAAAAAGTGGATAAAAATCCAGTTGCTAAATTAAGAAAAAATCTAACACGTGGTGTAGCCAGAATCCCTATTTTGTGTGGTCTTAGACACGAAAAAAAAAAAATTGATGGCTAAACGTCCGCCGTCTGTGAACACCACTAGCGCTTAAGGTTAAATGTCCCGACACTAGTACAATTTGTGGCCACCACGTGCCAGCACCAAAATAAGTAAAATTTACTTCACCGATAACGTCTGAACCAATGGTCCGATTTTCGATCTGTAAACGGCATTTAACGCCTTTTTAAAATAGAATTTACGCTACGAAGCCATTTTTCCAAAAATCTAGCAAAAACGCGAATTTGAAATTAGTTCTCCAACTTCCGAGAACAAATTAAAAAATGTGGGGTTATAGCGCGATGGCGACATGCTTCCTGAATCCAACGCCGTGACAATCATACAAATCGGACGAATAGGAGCGTCGTAAAGAGAAATTTACGAAAACACCTCCCTCCCCCTTCCCCGTCTGCGCCGTTGCGACATCCACCCGACTGTTGTGGGCCCTCTGTCGGCGCGGCGACACGGCCAGGCCAGGCGGCGTGGGCCAGCCTCGGCGGAGCAGGAGGGACTTGCGGGATTCGTAAGCCAGACAGTCGGTTTATGCGTTCGTCACTTTGCATCTCAATCTATTTTTTCACATATATCAAACTATAAATGCTATACTACTATCTTTTTCACAAAGTTCCGTCTTCCTTCGAATACCATCTTAAAATTGTTTGAGGCATTACTCAAAATATCGTGTCTGATTTGTAACTGTTTTTTTAAAAAATGAACTAATTCTGTAAAATTCACCATTATTCCATCTTCTCACATATTATTGTAGATATATTTTACTACTAAGTTCTTCTGTTATCATTCCACCTTGCTCTGTGATGTTCCGTTGTCAAATACCGGAAAGAATGAGCGTAGTATATGCACGAGCTCTTTTATCAACTCGATCTCAAAACGACGTTTATCTGCTTTGAAGAGTTCATCTGGTGAATATCTAAATAATATAAAATATAATAACAAATACATTTATTATTTACATAAATATATGTATACAAAAATATACACCTCCCGAAAAATAATCGGCTGCATCCGCCCCTGCTGTGACACCGTAAGCGGAAGGCGATAACACAGAGACCCTCGTATGTCATCGGAAGCGACCGCAGGTCCTGCACAAATCTGGCGTTTCCCACGGCACCGCTTCAGGGAGAGGCGAAGCGATGAGGAGGAGACCGGAATTTTCATGACGCGATCTGCAATTACTGGTAACATTGGGGAAAGTTTTATCTCGTAAACTAAAAGTAAATGATCATTTTGAATTTCTTGATTCTTTTTATGCATGTAGCCGCAGTTATCTACAGTGTAATTTTTGTTTATTTATTATTATTATTATTATTATTATTATTATTATTATTATTATTATTATTATTATTATTATTATTATTATTATTATTATTATTGTTGTTGTTGTTGTTGTTACTATTTCTATTCACATTTATTCAAAAGCACCGAAATCAAGGTGTGACTGTGAGATCGGAGTCACTAGGACAGACATGCAATACTTTCAGAATCTCTGTTGTACAGACTAAAAGGCAGATAAAAAGAGATAACGCAAAGCTTTTGTGACTGACCAACGTAATTCTAAAAGTTTGTACATTATGTCTGTCACATGAAAACAGTAAATTATGAAAAATGAGTGGTTGTCTCTGCGACTTCTTGCACTGAAGAGTGATGCAGTTCATTGACCATTTTCCACTTGAATTACAGTGCAGTATACTCCTCTATGAATAGAAGTTTTTAGTACCTGAGAGAGTACAATCTAAAAGCCACTTTCACACTTTGCGGTCTCAACAAATTACTTTTGACGTTGAAAACCTGAAAAGTGTTCACACTAGTGTAACGATTTTTGACGCCTCATCTTTCGCAAGGCGGCATTTAGTTTATATCAAAATAATTTACCAAGTAAACTGGGATAAGACATGATTCATACTATCTTATTTCGATGCGTTGGAGTCAGGATGCAGCTCGCCAGCCCGCTATTTTACCACCTTTTTTCAATTTGAAGTCGTAGGCTTCCGCGTCGTCATGTGCATGATCTTGGCTGTCCGGGTGACGCCGCGTCGAAGATTGTGTTGCCGACGTTTCGACCATCTTGTCGTGGTCTTCCTCAGGGCTGGTGTGAGGCCTTGAGAAAGACCCCAACAAGATGGTCAAAACGTCGGCAATACATCCTTCGACGCGACGTCACCCGGACAGCCAAGATCATGCATTTTTTAAAATTTGTCCGAAAGTACGAAAACATTTTAAAAATTAGCTTCGGCTAGTTTACTTGGGAAAAGAGATTCACCAGATGAACTCTTTAAAGCAGATAAACGTCATTTTAAGATGAAAAGTCGAGTGGATAAAAGAGCTCGTGCGTATACTCCACTCAGTTTTTCCGGTATTGACAACGGAAGATCTTAGAGCAAGGTGGAGTGATAACAGATGACCTTAGAAGTAAAATGTATCTAAAATAAGATGTGGGGAGATGGAATAATGGTGATATTTACACAATTAGTTCATTTTTTTAAAAACCAGTTCCAAATCAGACACGATATTTTGAGTAATGCCTCAAACAATTTTAAGATAGTATTCGAAGGAAGACGGAACTATGTGAAAAAGATAGTAGTATAGCATCTCTAGTTTGATATATGTGAAAAAATAGATTGAGATGCAAAGTGACGAACGCATAAACCGACTGTCTGGCTTGCGAATTCCGCAAGTCCCTCCTGCTCCGCCGAGGCTGGCCCACGCCGCCTGGCCTGGCCGTGTCGCCGCGCCCACAGAGGGCCCACAACAGTCGGGTGGATGTCGCAACGGCGCAGACGGGGAAGGGGAGGGAGGTGTTTTCGTAAATTTCTCTTTACGACGCTCCTATTCGTCCGATTTGTATGATTGTCACGGCGTTGGATTCAGGAAGCATGTCACCATCGCGCTATAAGCCCACATTTTTTAATTTGTTCTCGGAAATTGGAGAACTAATTTCAAATTCGCGTTTTTGCTAGATTTTTGGAAAAAGGTCATCGTAGCGTGAATTCTATTTTAAAAAGGCGTCAAGTGCCGTTTACAGATCGAAAATCGGACCATTGGTTCAGACGTAATCAGTGAAGTAAATTTCCCTGTGATAGTGCTGCGATCTATTGAATTTTCCTACAAGTATTTTTCGGTGCATTTAGCCTTAAACCAGGCTGTTCCAACTCAGCTGCACGTTGGCGGGCATGCGGGCGCCCGCGAGCCTCCGCTGTCACTGGCGTAGTCCGGCGGGCACGAACTGCGGTCAACACTCGCTGCCGGCGCCTGGCGAAATATAAGCCCTTTCGGCGCGAGTTGGCCTTGGCCTTGGGCGACACTTCGTCGCTGATAGCCGAAGCAGGGAGCGGTTAGGTTGAGGAGTGGAGGGCGTACCGGGGGGGGGGACTCCTACTCACTCAGAAACAAACCTTAATATTTAACAAGAAACGTACAATTCGATTCAATACCACAACAATAGGTGTTAAATTAATTATTGACATTTCTTTTTCTTAACGAGTGAAGCAATATCTCATATACCGTCTTTGGATTGTTGTGATGCGTAAAACGCTTTCAATGTCTCGTGAAGTTGGTTCTTTCTTTGTTTTTATAACTTTTATAATTTTTATAACTTTTATAACTTTTATAACTTTTATAACTTTTATAACTTTTATAACTTTTATAACTTTTATAACTTTTATAACTTTTATAACTTTTATAACTTTTATAACTTTTATAACTTTTATAACTTTTATAACTTTTATAACTTTTATAACTTTTATAACTTTTATAACTTTTATAACTTTTATAACTTTTATAACTTTTATAACTTTTATAACTTTTATAACTTTTATAACTTTTATAACTTTTATAACTTTTATAACTTTTATAACTTTTATAACTTTTATAACTTTTATAACTTTTATAACTTTTATAACTTTTATAACTTTTATAACTTTTATAACTTTTATAACTTTTATAACTTTTATAACTTTTATAACTTTTATAACTTTTATAACTTTTATAACTTTTATAACTTTTATAACTTTTATAACTTTTATAACTTTTATAACTTTTATAACTTTTATAACTTTTATAACTTTTATAACTTTTATAACTTTTATAACTTTTATAACTTTTATAACTTTTATAACTTTTATAACTTTTATAACTTTTATAACTTTTATAACTTTTATAACTTTTATAACTTTTATAACTTTTATAACTTTTATAACTTTTATAACTTTTATAACTTTTATAACTTTTATAACTTTTATAACTTTTATAACTTTTATAACTTTTATGACTTTTATGACTTTTATGACTTTTATAACTATTATAACTTTTGTAACTTTTGTAACTTTTGTAACTTTTGTAACTTTTATAACTTTTATAACTTTTATAACTTTTATAACTTTTATAACTTTTATAACTTTTATAACTTTTATAACTATTATAACTATTATAACTTTTGTAACTTTTGTAACTTTTGTAACTTTTGTAACTTTTGTAACTTTTGTAACTTTTGTAACTTTTGTAATTTTTGTAATTTTTGTAATTTTTGTAATTTTTGTAATTTTTGTAATTTTTGTAATTTTTGTAATTTTTGTAATTTTTGTAATTTTTGTAATTTTTGTAATTTTTGTAATTTTTGTAATTTTTGTAATTTTTGTAATTTTTGTAATTTTTGTAATTTTTATAATTTTTATAATTTTTATAATTTTTATAATTTTTTATAATTTTTATAATTTTTATTGTTTTTATAATTTTTATTGTTTTTATGATTTTTATTATTTTTATTATTTTTACTTTTATTATTTTTATTATTATTATAATTTTCATTGCAGAGGAAAGCTTGTCACAACAATATGTTGTCCCAAACATCGATATAATGTTGCCTGCATTTATGGAGCTTGGGAAAGACTGCCACATGGAAATTCTAATAACTCTGCGACAAATTAAGGGTATTAAAATATCTGTCTTTTAGAAGTATGTAGTTCCGCTAATTTTTTATCTCCAACTAAATCAGCGATAGAGACAGAAAAGGGATTATGACTTACTCTGCCAGCCTTCGCACTACTCATATTGCTTCCACGAATAGCAAACCCCTCTACAACCTCTTCCTGGTCTAGGCACGATTGCATGTGGGGGCGACCACTGGCATCTGTGTCCGCCAGATGCCGAGTTGGAACAGCCTGGCCTAAACCTTACGTACAATTTCTTCCAATGATATTCCCCGGTCGGTATGGCTCGACTAGAGGCGCTGCGATTTTGAAAAACTTTCATCAAAATTTGGGAGCACTTTACATAAAGACCCCTGAGATATTTTCAAAATATTCTTAAAAACAGCTCCAATTTTTTCTGTACATTTCTTGTAAAAATAGAGTAAAATACATAATATTAAGGTGACGTAGGCCTTATTTTCGCGGTTAACTATGAATTTTCGATAATTGCAAAAGTTTGGATTTATTCGCAGTCTTCCTTCAACTACAATATCGAAGATAGAGATTTTTCTTTCAAAAGAAATTTGATGTTCATAATTATTTCTTTCATGAAGGTCATGTTCTTTTTTTGAAACTTTAAATAGTTTTTCGGAATATTGCAATATTTGCAATTTAAAAAAATTTCAAAAATTAGATTTTCTCAAAAACGGTTCCAAATTGTTTCCTTCAACTTTTGGTAGGGAAAGTGCTAAATGTACCCTATAATATGCATAAACGCCATATTGCTCTATACGTTTGTATTTAGAAAATTACAAATATTTAATATTTTGACTTGTGTCACACTCTTTAATACATTTGCAGCAATTTGTTTTCATTATTGTATTTATGAGGAAATGTGTTTTAAATAACGTCATATAAAGTTTCTCGAAATCTCAACAGTTTTCTATTAAATTCAGCTGAAAATTACGCATTTTCAGAAACGCTCAAACGCCATTTTCTCAAAACGGTTCTAAATTTTTTCTTCAAAATTTCCAACCGGTAGTGCTAATTGCACTGTAAAATTGACAAAGTTCATCTGGCTGTATTCTTTTGTTTTTTTCAAAAATTACATAAATGTACCATAAACCATAAACGCAAACTAGAGAAAAGTTGATTACAGTGGGATAAAACATTATGTGGGAACCCCATTACTATCCGTAGCCGTAGAACTCCACCCCAAGTTTCTAGTTACGCTCCTGGTTAATTTCCTGCCCCCTTTTGTGTGTTGCTTTTGAGAAAGAATCCATTGGGCAGTACAAAATTGTAATCGAAATGCCCAGGCAGCATTACCACAACGGCCTCGAAAACAGTACATAGGCATGAAAGGTATCTCATACAGGAAACGTGATAGTTTATTGCTGGCTGCCCCAACTCAAATGCCCGCGCGCGAGAGTTCGGAGCCCGCGCGCCTTTGTGCGAGAGCGAGAGAGAGCGCGAGAGAGCGAGCGAGAGAGCGAGAGAGAGCGAGAGAGAGCGAGAGAGAGCGCGAGAGAGCGCGAGAGAGCGCGAGAGAGGGAGAGAGAGCGAGAGAGAGCGAGAGAGATCGAGAGAGCGAGAGAGAGCGAGAGAGAGCGAGAGAGAGCGAGAGAGAGCGAGAGAGCGAGCGAGAGAGAGAGCGAGAGAGAGAGCGAGAGCGAGAGAGAGCGAGAGCGAGAGAGAGCGAGAGCGAGAGCGAGAGAGAGAGAGCGAGCGAGCGAGCGAGCGAGAGAGAGCGAGGGAGAGAGCGAGGGAGAGAGCGAGAGCGAGCGAGAGAGCGAGCGAGAGAGAGCGAGAGAGAGAGCGAGAGAGAGCGAGAGAGAGAGCGAGAGAGAGCGAGAGAGAGCGAGAGAGAGAGCGAGAGAGAGCGAGAGAGAGCGAGAGAGAGCGAGAGAGAGAGCGAGAGAGAGCGAGAGAGAGAGAGCGAGCGAGCGAGCGAGCGAGAGAGAGCGAGGGAGAGAGCGAGGGAGAGAGCGAGGGAGAGAGCGAGAGCGAGCGAGAGAGAGAGCGAGAGAGAGCGAGAGAGAGAGAGCGAGAGAGAGCGAGAGAGAGCGAGAGAGAGCGAGAGAGAGCGAGAGAGAGAGCGAGAGCGAGCGAGAGAGAGAGCGAGAGAGAGAGAGCGAGAGCGAGAGAGAGCGAGAGAGAGAGAGCGAGCGAGCGAGCGAGAGAGAGAGAGCGAGGGAGAGAGCGAGGGAGAGAGCGAGGGAGAGAGCGAGAGCGAGCGAGAGAGAGAGCGAGAGAGAGAGCGAGAGAGAGCGAGAGAGAGAGCGAGAGAGAGCGAGAGAGAGAGCGAGAGAGAGCGAGAGAGAGCGAGAGAGAGAGCGAGAGAGAGCGCGAGAGAGAGAGCGAGAGAGAGCGAGAGAGAGCGAGAGAGAGCGAGAGAGAGCGAGAGAGAGCGAGAGAGAGCGAGAGAGAGCGAGAGAGAGCGAGAGAGAGCGAGAGAGAGCGAGAGAGAGCGAGAGAGAGAGAGCGAGAGAGCGCGCGAGAGAGAGCGCGACAGCGAGAGAGAGGGGGAGAGCGAGCGAGAGTTTAGTGTTTCTCACTGCTCAGCTAGTATTACTGATGCGACATCGTTAGCAATCATCGATGATCAAAAAGAAAACATCGATGTTAACACCACGTCGACTAAAAACCATCGATATTTTTCAACATCGATGTTTTGAGACTGGATTAGTAACTTCTAACATTAAATTCGTGTGTATTAAAATTTCATTTGGCAGAGATCGTGTTTATCCATACGCCGAATAAGAGTACGAGAAGAAGGAGTAGGCCCTACGCCCACCACGTATGTGTTGTCCATATCTTAATGCGCAAATTGAATATGAAGAAAGAGGAAATATAAGGGCATGGAGGTTATTCTCGGGCGAGATTTCGGTCGTTGGCGGTACAGGGTTCCTTTGGTTCCAACACATGAACTGTTACAAGTTACTATCAGTTATTTCGTATTTTAACTTTTACTGTATTGTGATCATATGAATTTTTCATTCAGAAACAAAACATCGGAAAAGAAAAAAAAGACATCGATATTAAAAACAACATTGCTCTTAATACATCGACGTTTAAAAATAAATCAATGTTTCCCAAAAAACATCGAAGTTTTGAAAACATCAACATCGATGTCGTAACCTTAAATAGTATGGTAATTTACCCGGCGAGTGTAGGGCCTGTTATAACAAGACCTCTGATTTGAGGACAAATGCCTATTTAGTTATTTTAGGAGATTGTGGCAAATAATTGAAAATGTTTGCGAATCATAGAAAAATAGTTCAACTGCCTAAAATAGCGGTTGCCGCCTATTGAATTGAATTACCTTATTTTACGTGGCGAGACTCAGGCCATGAGGCCAGCTCTTCCGTCTGACCACGCAAATTTCGCTACGATCCTTTCACCAACTAGCAGACAAAGGAGGTATTTCTTGGGCGAGAAACAAGCGATTTGAATTTGGCTCAGTGGCGTCATTTAGGCTTGAGGATCTTTTACATGCAAGTAAATCTACTAACATGGGACAGCCGGCTTTACTTCCCCTCCGAAGGAAGGCATACGAAGGATTTTTTCGCCCTTAAAAATCCACTTCGATCGGGTATGAACCCGCCAACATGGGTATAACAGTCCGACACGATAACCGTTACGCCATCGCCGCGCACCTATTTTTATTTGTTTGCCAAATGTGCCTGAAACAAGTAATTTTGAAGAATTATCATATTTTAATTACTCTTTTTAAAAAATGTTTGTACCGGAACGTGAATATTCCCTCATCGAATCGAATACGCTCCGAAATGTCTCACCCCAAAACCGAACATACAGTAAGGAGATCCTCAAGTCTCTCAAGAGGATATTTCACTCCCGTCTCCGATCAGCACTCTCCTTATATTACGCAATTGCACCCACTGACGGTGCAGTTGCGCTGTAGACAGGCTGTTTATAGCCGCGATACGTCGTATGCTCAATCCAGGCGTGGAAAACATAGATCAGGCAAAAGCCTGCTATCAGAAAGGCGAAGAGGTTGCAGTTGTCCTTAAATATTGAAGACTTAATTATGATTAAATTAGGGTCGTAGGTCGACGCAAACCCTCAAATGGTTTATTGCTAATTAATTTCCTCAAATTGTAATTAATTGCCACGTATTTTTGTGGCAAAAAAGGGTGTGTATCTTGACTAAAAAAATACAAGGGAAAACGGGACACCCGAACAAAACAAAAAGCAATATTATACACTTTAGTAACCTACACATTTTAAACAGTGGAAATGAATACAAGTTAGAAGAACATTAAAATGGAACATTAAAAAAACACTCATTTATTTCATCTGAACTTTTATTCATTATAAAGTTCGCTCATATTTCTCAATTAAGACTGCTTGTTACGTCTCACAGAAACACAGATACAGAAGGTTTAAAATTCTCGGTAACGATATGGATAGCGATAAAGCATATACAAGCTCTAATGTTGCGGTAGCTCATTTTTCCTTCCTAGAACCACCTTCTGAACCTCTCCCTTCTTGATGTCAATAGTCTGTGAAATACTTTTCTTGCGTGATACGATCTACTATGATTAGGGTTACCATACGTCATCTTTTCCCCGGACATGTCCTCTTTTAGAAGTAAGAAAAACTGTCCGGGTTTATTTTTCAAGAAAGGACGAAATGTCCTCTTTTTTTATTGGAAAGGGGGTACTACTTTTAAATGCACCCTAGACGTATGATATACGAGAGCGTACTGCGATTTTTTCAACTATTTCCGAGTCTCCGACATAATATTTCATTGTTGTATGACCGTTAACTTCATCTCTCCTAACAACAGCAAAAATCCATAGAACATCTATACCTCATTTACGTCCTTTTTTTCTATGAAATTCGACAGAGATGACATCAGGTATTACAACTTATTGTATGATGGTGCTGGTTATAGATTCTGTGCGCTATGGTCGTAATACTATTCTGCCGTGGAGTCAATGCTGCTCTGTGGCGTGTATATTTCGTGTAGGATGCCAAAAAGGAAAACCTTGTTTAATGACATACTTAAAAGTTAAAAGCATTTGATGCAAGGGGAAAAGGCAATAATGATAATAAAGTAGGCTTATTGTGAGATTGTGAAAGTTATGACAATGATTGAAGTATTTATTTTATCAGTAGTAGGTATTTTGTCCTTCATAAAAATAAATTATTGCATTAAAACATTTTATATGAAGTGTCCTCTATTTTAGAAGAAATATCTTTTTCCATTATGGAAGTATGGTAACCCTACCTATGATCAACCTTTCCTTATTTTATATACTAATGCAAACTCAATGGAATATATTATGACCAATTGAATGCAGTTGACAGCACTTTATGCCGCTTAGTCATTGTTACGAAAACGGGATATTTAGGCGTTCCGCTTTCCCTAAAAAAATACGGGACAGGGACCCAAAAAAGGTAATGTCCCGGCTAATACGAGAAATCTCGCTAGTACGGGACCTTATACACGGGGCTGCTAGGCGAAGCAGCGAGTAATAATATTCACCAGCACTTCCCCCTCGCCAGCCCGCAGCAGTGTTGCCTCATGCAGGAAATCAGGCGCTTGCGCCTTATAGAACTCAGTTCAAACAGTGTACAGAGAAGGGGGAAGAATACCTGGAACGGGGAGGGGGGCGCTAGCGGACTGAAAGGCCCTTCTCTATACAAAGTAACTTGTACACCGCACCGGGCCGTGAGGTGCCCGGGGGGGGGAGAGGGATTGCGCTGGTTAAGCAGGGAGGCGGAGGATGACAAAGTTACAAGACTTTCATTGCACATACGTTTATTAAAATGAAATATTATGCTAGGTGAAATGAGGAGATGGAATGTGAATAGACAAGATGAAATACACTAAATATACAAATGGTGACGTAGTGAAGCTTTGTCCATGGGCACACGGCGTTGCCGAATACCTGATGTGGCTGTGGCATGCGTGGACCTCAGGGTTGCTCCTCTCCCGGGCGAAGCGGGAATGCAGGCGTCCCACACAGTCGCTGGTCGGAGAGTCTTCACGGACCTGGCCCTAGGTGGGCCCTGGCAGCAGGAGAGCGCGTGCGGCACACACGGTCTCGGTGTGTGAGTGGGGCCGGCTCGTACCGCACTATAGTATCCGCCGAAGACAGATTCACTACATGCGGCTACATGCGGCAGCAACCCGTTTAGTGGCTGCTCGTCGAAGACAAGGTAGCGCACTTTTCCCTCATGTCTGTGCCGAAGGCAGTGTTTGCGTGCGCGAAGCGCATTTAGTTATACTCAGATCATGAGCACGGAGACTGTTCAACACAACGGAGCTGGGCCGGCGGTATGGCTTTGTGCCGTTCGCAGTGGTGGTTCTCGCCCGACTCTCTACGCACCAGTGCCAGCTGCGTTGCATGCCAGAAGGCCGCGGCCCTTCGGGGAAGCGGGAGGGGGCGCCGTTCGGGGGAGGGTCCGGCGGCGCGGGGGCGGCGTGGGTGCGGCGGGCGCACCCTGCGCGAGCGGCTGCCTCCGGAGGGAGGGAGGACCACCCACCTTGCGCGAGGGCTTTTGTGTCGTGGACGGAACAAACAGCTCGGTTTATTATTACGCCCAGGATAATTAAGGTTGTTTTACAACCCGAGGCTGTGTGTAATTGATCTCTGTCAGATGTTAACTATTCAGAAATACAAAGCGTGCCGTTTATCGCCCACCCCAATCGACCCATGCGTTCGCTCCCGAATGCACCAATAGGATGCGTGCAACCCCTCAAAGAGAAGTGCCACTTGCGAATACGTGAGAGCGCTTGTTTTTTTACTTTCGCTCGCTTAAGAAGGACCTTCTTAAGAAGAGAAAGTGTTGTAATGCTGCGGGAAAAATCAGCGAATTTTCGGCAGAAATCTCTTACTACTAGCGACGAAAAAGTGAATAAATCTAGATGCTTAATTTCAAAAAATATCCTCTAACGCGTGGTGTAGCCGGAGTTCATGTTTTGTGCGCCCTATCAATCGGCAAAACGTGTCCGTCTGTCTTTCCGTCCGACCGTCCGTCTGTGATCAACGCTAGCGGCTAAACTGTTCAGCCGATTTCTCCAAAATTGGTATTCTCTGATTAATCTGGCTGATGTCGCGGCCCCTTGAATTTGAAATTGATGTTTTCATTTTGGGACGTACTTTACATGAAGACATTAGAAAAATGAGTCCTTTTTTAATTACATTTTGTTGTTGGGTAGTGTAGAGGACGTGGAGAGAATGGTGCAGGACTCAATTTCGTTGAAAACTGTGATTTTTCGAAAATTGCCAAAATTCAAAATTTTTGTCGGTGACTTCCGACAACTAAAATATTAAAGATATGGATTTTTCCTTAATAAAATATGTTCCTTAAAGATAGATTTTAAGTAATATCATGCATGCTTTTTCGAAAATTTGAGTATTTTTCGCAAAATTTTGTGTGAAACGTAGGCAATTTTAATTTCTTTAACACAATTTTTCTTCATATATGGCTCCATTGTTTTTGATGTTGGATAATCTCAGGGACGTTTAAGAAAATGGTTTAAGTCTCATAATGGTTGAAAATCTTGATACTTCGAAAATTGAAAAAAACATTTTTTTCGGCGTCTTCCTACAACTACAATTCTGAAGATACAATTTTTTTCGGAATGGAATGTCTTCATCAAAAACATATCTTCAAATAAGGTGTTGTTGAATTTTTCGAAAATATGAGTGTTTTGAGTAATTGGGCGTCAAACGTAGTCGCCTGCTCCGAAATTCCTGCTCTTCCTGATGGCAATTTTAGAAGGGTTTTGAGGCATCTGGATGCTACCTATGTGTATATTATTTGATATTTCTTTGTTCGTTTCTCACATTGGAGCTTTTGTTTTACGTTTAAAAAATCTTTTATACATTTTTTAAAACCTAATTGAAATGTGAAACAGAGATTGCTAGCGTTCAGTCGCCCACTCCAAATTTACGCCGTTGGATTCTTCGTAAATTGTATATTTGTATATTATTTAATATTTCATTTTATTATTATTATTATTATTATTATTATTATTATTATTATTATTATTATTATTTATTATATTTATGTTATTTCATTTCAAATTGCGTCCTTTAATCATTCTCCTTTAGACACAGGAAGTTTCCTTGTATGTTTACCAATAAGGTGAAATTAAAAAAAATCTTTCAACTTTATATTCCGATTAAAAAGTTGTTTTAATTGAATATAAATTAATATTTTTAGATCATGAGGGTTAAGCATCGCCTCCCAGAAGCCAATGACACATTTTAAAAATAAACGTTTAACCAATTTTCTATACTAACGAAAAACTTTTAATATACCAATTGCTGACGTGATAAACATTAGCCATAAGTAAACAATCAAAACACATTTTATATTCAGCAAAAATGAAAAATTCTTGATGGTCGTTTCTTTCGTACTGCAATAATGCTTCGAAAGACGTTTATTTCTATAAAAATAACTTAAAACCCACTCTCTTAAAACCTCTAACGCTTAGTTGATTGTGGCGAATTTTTTTCTACTGCGACCTAACTACTGCATTACTGTAAACATGACTTTTAAGGAAATAAAATGTCTCCGTTCATGAAAGAATTAGGAACCTATCTAGGAAAGGTTAAAATTTACTCCAAAATTTATATTCTGAAATAATTACCCTAATCTACACTGGGAATTTCCTTGGAAAATTAATTATATCTAAATTTATGGTATTCTAATTACATTGCACATGAAACCAAAATTTCAATTTACAATCTCCTGCTTCAAAATATTACATGCAAAGAACAAAATGTGTGCAAGTGCACTACTCTCATTTACAATTTAACTGTGTCTGAAAATAGCAGAATAATAAATGTCCTTAGTAGAATGTTTTATGCAGGCAATAGCGCATCAAAATGTCTCCTACTATAATACTGCAATTTTTTGCCACCCGTGTCCTCAATTTCTTAACACTTTCCTATACTAGTTTTTCCCTGCCGACGTGAACTTGACCTATTTTACGCGCCCTAACCGTTACCTCGTGGACTTCCCACTTTTGGCCTTGATGGTCGTGCGCTGGTCTCTGCGTCGACGTCGCTCGGTTCCAGCTTCTGCGTCGTAAGAGATGGGATTCGCCTCTGCCGTCTACGCTGTCTTCTTGCGTCCTCTTCCGTTCTTCTTCCTAGTCGGCCTCCTCTTCTTCCTCGACTGCTAGCGGCGCCTCTGACTACGCCCACGTTGCGAAAATGTCCCTTGCACTTCACCGAATACTCGTGCAAGTTCCTCGCTCGTTGCTACTTCTACTTCGCTAAACCAGAACTTTCAATGCTTCTCTCACAACGGGTAACTTTTACTTCCCGTGTCGTTAATTGAAGAAACACTTTACTGAATCTACACTATCTCGCGGACGACTGACTAGAACGTCTGTTCGACGCCGAATACTCCTACCTAGCAGTCGTTGCAGCGGCAAACAATATCTAAACTAATGTTAACGAAAGTGTTGGCTCGGCGAGCGGTGATCAAAATGCTACTGGCTCGGCGATCGGGAATCCAAAGAGAAGAGCTGATTACTCGACCAGTGGTGGCAAGAAAAAGAGAGCTTCCGCTTGCGGGTTCGCGTATTTATCGTTCGACGACTGGGGAAATTCTCAGTGGTGGGGCTACTTCCCCTCTCTCAACCCTTCACAAGGAAAACGTTGCTCGCTAGTTCGCCTTCGTTTAGTACGGGCAACGGATACCAGGCCGCGCGTTTATGAACCTTTGCTTTACGCGCTTGCTATCCTCGCTGCCTCCGTAGTGTTCACACATACGAGACGGTGGTGTTATGGGGTTACACAATCCATAACGCCACATTGCCCCCTCCTTCTCTTCTTAAGATTTTCTTCGCCCTAGAATAAAATCTTAAGTGGGCCTGAGATTATAAAAATTATAATCGCCTACGACCTCCTCACTCTGACTAATGAGTCTGGCAACATTAGGAGCAACTATATTCTGAATTTCATACGGGCCTTCGTATAATTTGAAAAAATTCGCAAACAATTTCAATCGAGGATTTGACACCCGGGGCGTTCTTAACAACACTGGATATGCCTCCTGTCAATTGAGGTACATAAGTGCTTTCTTTGGTTTAGATTTCTAAATTTGTTCCTTATTTTCCAAGATTTGACACTTAATTTCTTCACGATCTATATCTCTCTTCCTTTTCCTTAGCTCAATCTTCCATCCTTCTTCCGCTTTCCTTACTTCTGCTTTCCTTTCTTCTTCCGCTTTCCTTACTTCTTCCACAAGAAATGGGTTGGTGTACGCCGTAGTTGCTTTCCGAATAACTCTCTCTTTGCTCATCTCGTTTATCAATTTTCTCACTTCATCACGGTAAGCCACGGGGATTGGATAGTTTTTTGCTTTAAATGGTCGTGAATCTGTTTGCTCAATTCGAAACTCATACCCTTTTACCGGTTCGTTATGATTTTTAAATACATCCTTGACGCTTATCAATGTTTGGAACAACGCATTTTTATGATCAACCTTCAATTTATCCTGATCCATTATTTTCCTCCGTATTTCCTCCTCTACTTCATTTTCCTCCATTTCCACGCTACACATTTCGATTTCTGCGAATTCTTCCGATTTGTCTCCCTCATCTCCGTGTGCATTTTGCGCCTTTTCACTTTCATCTTCCTTCCACACATTTTCTCCGTTGATCAAAACTTGCGTCTCTCCTATATCAATAACAGCGTCATGTTCCGCCAAAAAATCTACTCCGATAATTAACGGGTAAATCAATTTCTTTACTACCAAACAAATTACATCGAACACTTTTCCTTTAATCGTTACTTCCACCAATACTTGCTTCTTCACTGGATGAGATTTCTGCCCCCATGCATCTACCATTCGAGTATTGTTGGTCGGTAATTATAAAACGTTTACGTTCTTTCTTACAAGCTCTTCATACAATTCTTCTGATATTACAGATTTAATTGATACTGTGTCTACCAATGCCTTACTATGCACATCAGCGCAACTAATTTCGATTACGGGACATTTCTCCCGTTTTCTTGACTTTTCCCATAAATTCTTTCCATCATTCGTAATCCGGTTTGCAGTTACAGGGATCGCGTGTTTGTCGTGATAATTGTTCGATTTGGGACCCCTCTTCAACTCGAACTTGGTGTGTTTCCCGGTCCCGTTCGATTTCTAGTACCGTTTTCATTTCGCGGACTCCGTGACCTCGCCCGTTGAAAACTGTTCACCTTTCTGCTACTACTCGGTCCCTCGCCGTCGTGACCTTGACCGCGCGTTTCCCCGCCTGCCGTCTCTCCATTTCGCTGCCCTCCGTCCTGCCTATGTTGTCTGAATTATTCTTGATTTTTGGTCCCTCCTTTCTTTGACGATGAAATTGCCGTGTCTTGAATTACTTGTATCGCGTTGATATTTGATTTTGTTGCCTTCGGTGTTTGGTTCATATTTTCAAATGCTAAATCGTAGTTGCCTAATAAAACTTGGAATTTTTCTACGTCTTTTACATCTACGCTCCGTAACAAGTTCTGGATGCTTAACGGGAAATGTCTCGTGAGGATGCATATTATTTCTTTATCCGACACGGGAGGAGAACACATTTTCAATGCTGCTATTTTTCGTGCTGCGTAGTCTCGCATTGTTCCGCTAGAAGTACGGTAATACCCGCTCATTAATGAAATTCTAAAATTCATTTGCTGTTCCTTTCCCCAGTAACGGTCTAGGAACCTAACTACAAATTCTTCAAACGAATTTGGCAAGGGACATAACGTTTCTAACCACGCCTTTGCATTGCCTTCTAGCGCTTGATGCAATAATAATGTTTTGTGTGCTTCGCGGACATTCGAAAGTACGAAAAAGCTCTGTAATGCTTTAATGAAAGCGTTCGGATTCTCATTTGGATGGCCTGAGAACCCGAGTGATGCCGGCACATTGATATTTCCTCCTCGGCATGCTCCCCCGCCTTCTATTTTAGTTTCTGCTATTAATGAAAACGAAGTTCTGCGGTTAATTTGGAGTGCGCCTCGTTTCCGAGGACAGAAGAGAATGCAGGCGGAGTGGGGGTAGCGCGGCCGAAGGGTCGCGGCAGGCAAGGCTGCTGGTGGAGGCGAGAGGAGGGATCGGGCGGGCGAAGGCGGCGGAGTTTGGGGCATACAGATTTGACTAATTTTAGCAGAGGTGACGAGAGTATCCTAAAATTTTAGAATACCTCGTGATGACTAGGTATACGAAGAGCTTCAGGGGGATTAATTAAATCTCTACATGTCACCTGAACAGCTCACTGCAACTGCATTTCAACGTTCACAGAGCTGCACAAGCTTGCCTTATTTTTGGTATCCTCGAGATATAAGCACAATATTCGTCCATGGCGAATCTTCGAGGGTAAGTCAATAAGCATCTGCACTTCTGTTCTTACCGCGACAGTAAGGCTAACAGCGTTGTGCACATATCAGACTTTAGACCTCATTGTACACTCTGCTTATGGTATATATCATCTTTATCACCTAATATTCGCGTGAGTGTTCCGAGAGAGAGGGAGAGAGTGAGGGAGGGAGGGAGAGAGAGGGAGAGAGGGGGAGAGAGAGGGAGAGAGAGGGAGAGAGAGGGAGAGAGAGGGAGAGAGAGGGAGAGGGGAGGGAGAGGGGAGGGAGAGGGAGAGAGAGGGAGAGGGAGAGAGGGGGGAGATTGGGAGAGAGGGGGAGAGAGGGGGAGAGAGGGGGAGAGAGAGGGAGAGAGAGGGAGAGAGAGGAAGAGAGGGAGAGAGAGGGAGAGAGAGGGAGAGAGAGGGAGAGAGAGAGATGTCCAGCCTAATCCACTACTGATAATACCGAGCAAGTCCGTGCTCTGATTTTGAATGACCTTTCGCTGAAGTGGCATACAATATCACGTTAGTCAAGTTCTACATATGTGAACGCTGAGAAGGGTTGTCGAATTATATTTTTTTGCAAACGAACACGCATCTGCCTTCCGCAGCCCATGTTTTTTAAAATCAGTATTTCGGGGTGTCAGAGCATCCCTGACACAGTTCCGATCATGTCACGTCTAATTACTACCTGGTTGTTCTTCTAAAGATGTCTTAAGAGGCCGAAGATTAGCCACCGACCTAACGTAAAAAAACACTTCAAACATAGCTTCCTGCTCAACTGAAAATCCTTTTTTCTGTCGATATCGGAAAGTTTGTGTTAAGAAGGTCCAAGTACACTGAAATGCACGATGGCTATGTTGAAAAAGTTTTCATTGATAATTTTGGACTGTTAGGACAATCAATTAGGACTATAAACATTGAGTGCAGATATTTATTGACTTACCCTGGTAGTTAAGGCGGGGGAGACGACTGACGTAACTCGAAGTCTGTTTCGTGGATCTTCTATTGGGTAATTTTCCTGTTAGGGATGTGACGTAACTTGCGGTTTCAGGGAACGGGGCTACGATACACTCATTTCACCCGTAGCTGTGCGGTCGGGAATAGATTTATTTTAAAAGTTTTCAAACTTGTGAAATATTTGTAAATAAATTAAACGTAATTTACATCTCGTGTCTGTGAACTTGTTACTTGCCACTACGTGACCCTAAAGATATTGGTGATTTTAGTCTCAGTGAAGGTGGTAATGTTTGTAAGAATTGGAGGGGCGGAGACGCTATGGTTGACAATGAGACAGGCAGTAGGAATTAATGGTGACAAATGTTGACAGTAATGTGCGCTCCGACGGTACCTGATGATTCCGGTGCCTTTAGAGCAAGTGCCGACGAGGGTACGAGCACAAAGAGCAACCAACGTACCAAGAACGGTAATGGGTTCTGTGGTGTTATAAGCAATGAGCGCGTGGTAGGATGTGCTGGTGGCTGACGAAAAAATGATGGTAAGGGATGGTGAGGTAATGATACAAGTGATGGTGAGGTAATGATGCAAGTGATGGTGAGGTAATGATGCAAGTGATGGTGAGGTAATGATGCAAGTGATGGTGAGGTAATGATGCAAGTGATGGAGTGATGATTCAAGAGATGGTAGGTGATGATGCAAGTGATGGAGGAGTGATGATGCAAGTGACGGCGGTGCGCGTGATGGAGGTGATTCAGATGTTAATGGTAATGTTAGTGGTTGTGATGGTGAGTATTGAGAGTTCTGGTGGCGTCATTTACTTTGCTCATTAGTTCCGTGAGTGTACAGCATGTTACGGGTGAGAAGTGGCGGTGTTCCATTCCTGGTAAAATTGAGATCCGGCGTCCGTTTACCCGTCAGATTGCGGAATTTCTCATCCAGGTATCTCCCTCAGTCGGGAGAATAATTAACCTCCCGACTGGTCTTCTAAAATGGGCATGCGAGTGTAAATACTGTTCGTAAATGTTTATTCATTAGTTATATTTATTTATTTAATAGGTAATTATTACAAACAAATTAGATTACTTGATCCTATGTGGCTAGGCCGAAGGCCTTTAAGCCATTACAATACCTACATCCTTTCGCGTTCTAATCTTTCGAATTCTGGTATTCACCCCAAATGGTCTCTCCATCGCATCAAAGCCGCGGAAAAGAGACCATAAGGTACGGCTCAGGAAAAAACCCCTGAAGGGGGAAAAACCTGCCGTCAGAAGCCGAGTACATTCTAATCTAACCGACGTTTATTTTAACTATTTATTTTCTGGCGCGGGCGTCCCGCCGTCTCCTTCCAGTGCTTGGCCTCCTCAGCACCTGAAATCAAACAGCGCCACAGAAGATCGTCCGCACCAACGCCTCTGCCCTTACATTTTCGATCATTCGATTCATTAGTTATAAGTTCGGGTGTCGTAAAGGTCCTTCTTCTTCGCATGTACGACGAGAGCTTACAATGGACAAGGATAAGGAAAGAAAAGTAGTTCTCGGCCCATGCACCATTTGGGAAGGTACTCCGGCATTCATATTACTCAGAAAAACTACAAAAAAAATTGATCAGAGCAAGCAGCCGCTATAATTATCCTCAGCGCAGCGGGTGAACGCGATGTATCGATATAGTGTTGAAAACCCATTACCATCGGGACTCGAACCCTATGACCTCCTGGCCCGAGGCACTGCAGCGACAATTGATTATGTCGCTGAGTAATCTAAGCCGGTGTTGGTGATGGTGATTACATTTGTGATGATGGTGATTATACTAATAATGGTAATTCGAAAATTTCGACGGCAGTGGAGCGAGAACGCAGCAGACGGCTTGAGTTCCCTATGCCAAGAACGCTTATGATCAGGGGGCGAATTTTAATGACCTAAAACATGGCCAACAATGATCGATAAAAAAACTTAAAATGTTTTTAAAATGTCCTAAAAGCAAAGGAAAATGACGAAATGATTTTTTTTTAAATAAAAACTAGTTCACATGATCAACTTGAGCTGTTGGATACACAACTGATGTAATCCAGCCATCTTCCTTTCGCCGAAATGAACTCAATTTGCAAGGACTCATCTTTACCACGAAATATCTGCCTACACAGTAATCGCGAAATCGACAAAACTGACAGGCGCGCTGATAGGCGTCGCAGGCACGATAGATTACATTCTTAAAACGGCCGACATTACAATTTCTGAGCGAAGAAATTAAACTCCAGAATTTTGTGGAGAATTTGTGGCATCTCATAAATGTTATTAAGTGCCAAAAATGATAAATTCTATTAAATTAGGGGAAAATGCTTTAGAAAGGACGTGAAAAGGTAAAAAATAACGGAAATGGGGAAAAGTGACTTAGTAACCGAAAAATGCAACAAAAATAGTCGTATAAAAATGGGTTATTTCCTTTTGCCATAACATAAAATTAACGTGTAAACTGAAAGGCATTGTTGAGAAGTGAAAAGATCAAAACGACATTTCATTAAAATCGGCCCCTACGTCTGATTCTGGTCCCCTCTGGGGAGGAAGAGGTCCAGGCGCAGGGAGCGGGCGTCCAGGGCATCGATGAGCCAAGCGACGTAGGGGGTGGCAAGAGCGCCAGGGGGCGCGGTGGCTGCTGCCAGGGTGACGGGAAGGGGGAGGGGTAAGGGGGTGGGGGAGGGGAGGGGGAGGGCTGCGGCGGCACGGGGCGCCTCGCGCCGGGGATTAGCGGGCGGGTCGTTACACGAGGGCGCCGCGATAAGCCAAAGCCCCGCGTTCATCTCCGCAACTCGCTCGCCCTTCCTCTCCTCTCCGCTCCTCTCGACACCGCCGACGCCGCTGCTGCTGCTGCCGCGCTGGCTCCGTCTCTGTCTTCGGACCGCAGCTCGCACGGTTGCGTCACGCCTCCCCGCGTGCTATATACGCGCAAGTTTTCTTAATGCGCGAGCCTGTTGAGAAACATAGGCCCGACTCGGAACGGTGCGTGGCGATTTCCGTTGCTGCCCGCTTCTTCGTATGTATTTATTTTCGTCTCAGTCTTCGGAATGCAGTGTCACCGGTTGCGTCACGCCACCCCGCGTGCTATATACGCGCAAGTTTTCTTAATGCGCGAGCCCCCTAGTCCATGCACAGAGCTGAAGTGTACGGCCTGTTGAGAAACGTAGGCCCGACTCGGAACGGTAGGAACTACAATTTCCATTGTTGCCCGCATATTCAAATCGCAATATAATCCTAATATTCCTTGTGGATGTGCATTTATCTCGACCTTTGTGTTCAGACTGCAGCTGTTTTACGCTTCTTCGTTGCCGACTAGATGCACAAGTTTTCTGGATGCGTAATCATCAAGCACACCACTGTATTGTACAGCCTGTTGAGAAACTTCGGCCCGACTCGGAACGGTGCGTGGCGATTTCCGTTGCTGCCCGCTTCTGCGCCTGCCGCGTATGTATTTAGTTTCGTCTCAGACTTCGGAATGTAGTTTCAACCGGTTGCGTCACGCCTCCCCGCGTGCTATATGCGCAAGTTTTCTCGATGCTCGAGCCCCCTAGTCCCTGCACACAACTGAAGTGTACGGCCTTTGAGAAACATAGGTCCGATTCGGAACGGTAGGAACTACAATTTCCATTGTTGCCCGCATCTTCAAATCGCTATATAATTCATCCTAATATTCCTTGTGGATGTGCATTTATCTCGACCTTTGTGTTCAGACTGCAGCTGTTTTACGCTTCTTCGTTGCCGACTACATGGGCAAGTTTTCTTGATGCGTAACCATCAAGCACACCACTGTATTGTACGGCCTGTTGAGAAACTTCGGCCCGACTCGAAACGGTGCGTGGCGATTTGCGTTGCTGCCCGCTTCTTCGTATGTATTTAGTTTCGTCTCCGTCTTCGGACTGCAGTTTCACTGGTTGTGTCACGCATTCCCGCTGCGTGCTATATGCGCAAGTTTTCTTGATGCTCGAGCCCCTTAGTCTCCAAGTTGAGTACACTACTGAATAATATGGCCTGTGGCCCGACTCGGATCGGTGAGAAGCAGTTCCGCATCTTCAAATCGCTTCAAAGTATCGTAATATTGCTTCTCTCGGATAATTTATTCCCGTCTCTACCTTTGGACTGCAGCTCCCCAGGTTGCGCCACGCCTCCCCGCTGCATGCTATATGTTTTCTTGATGCACGAACATCAAGCACACCACTGAATTGTACAGCCTGTTGTGAAACTTGGGTCAGACTCGGAACGGAGCGTAGAAATTTCCGTTGTTGCCCGCATCTTCAAATCGCTTCAAAGTATTGTCATATTCCTTGTGGAGCAGCATCTATTTCCGGCTCCGTCTTTGGATTTCAGCCCCCACTGTTGCTTGACGACTCCCCTCTGCGTAGTATACCAGCAAGTTTTGTTGATTCTCGAGCCCCAAGTCTTTACATACCGTTGAATAATAGGGCCTCTCGAGAAACATAGACCTGACGTGGAACGGTGCGTAGAAATTTCCGTTATTGCCTGCATCATGAAATCTCCGTCTCTGTTTTCGAGTGCTCGAGTTCCCTAGTCCCTGCAAATCGCAGAATAATACGGCCTGTCGAGAAACTTAAGTCCGACTAGGAACGGTGCATAGCAATATCCATTATCTCAATATCTGCCATTATCTCTTCCGAATCTTCAAACGGGATCAGAATATCGTAATATTCCATATGGCTGTGCGTTTATTGGTGGAATTCATACATTGCTCTCATATGTTTTCAGCCTTTTTTGTTCATAAATTATAAATCAGGGTAAACTTATTCATCTGACAGAATCCTTAGTTATGCTTAGTTGAAGATCAGGGGATACGGCTGTATCCACATGAAAGAGAACACCTTAGTACAGACTAATCAACACAATTGTTTGGGTTTTGACAATATCGTCTCTGCAAGGAATCACTCTTTCATCCTACAATTGCGCATATGCCGGAATGTGAAAGTGTTTAGTGAATGAAAGACTTAATAGTCCATATAAATAGCCGTTAACGTTAACGTTGTAGGGGACACGGCCAGTGCAAGTGAACGTGACAGCTATTCCAATGGCGCGGATTAATAAGCTGCCACGTGTAAGTTGACGTCCCGTCAGTTGGCGCGCGAAGTTCACTTGAAGAGTTGGGAAGCCCACGTTAGCTGCGACGTTCGCTGAGCCTTCCGGTGCTGCGCCCCCGCCGCGGAGTATCAAGACAACTTGCGAATTTGCGAATGCAGTACATGCGCCCCGCAGCGTCGCTGCCTTCCGCGTTGGCCGACGCCCTCTGCGAGCTGCCACGGCACTTCCGACCCTTCCCACTACGTGCCTCTCTATCCCTTGACTTTCGGTTTGCAAGCCTCTGTCCCTCTCTTTCATTTCCTCTCCGACCCTCTCTTTCATTTCCTCTCCGACCCTCTCTTTCATTTCCTCTCCAACCCTCTCTTTCATTTCCTCTCCGACCCTCTCTTTCATTTCCTCTCCGACCCTCTCTTTCATTTCCTCTCCGACCCTCTCTTTCATTTTCTCTCCGACCCTCTCTTTCATTTCTCTCCGACCCTCTCTTTCATTTCTCTCCGACCCTCTCTTTCATTTTCTCTCCGATCCTCTCTTTCATTTTCTCTCCGACCCTCTCTTTCATTTTCTCTCCGACCTTCTCTTTCATTTTCTCTCCGACCCTCTCTTTCATTTTCTATCCGACCCTCTCTTTCATTTTATCACAGTCCCATTCTTTGACATTTTCTCCGTCCCTCACTGCATTATGTCTCGGGCTTTTCTTCATGTCAACTTCCTTTCGTTAATTTCCTCTTCCTTTTTTGTTTCATTTGTATTATCGATTTTTTATTTTTCCGGCGTGTTTTTTATATTATTGTCTTTCCGCATCAAACTCCCTGCCACTCATCCTCTCCTATTTTTATTTTTATTTTCATTTCTTATTTTTTAATCTCATTCTTTCTTTCGTTCTCTGTCTCATTAATTTTCTCTCCCTCCCCGAATTTCGGCTTTGTTTGTCAAATGTTATTGGATCGTTCCATTGCCTCGTCCTCTTGTACTTAACTGATTCTGGGCACTTTGTGTTGGTTTCGTCTTGTCTTCCCATTTCGTGTAAATATTTATATTCAGTTTGATTATTTCGTTTTATCGTTTACAATTTCAATCGTTTACAGTTTCCCTTGGTAGACAATTGAAAATTCTAATGGTTTTTCCACCACATTCTCTTCTGCCAGTTTTTCTTTTGTTGCCGTGTCTCTCTTCCTTTTCTCGCTGTCTGCGGCTAAAAAATGTATATCTTGGTTACATACGACGTTACTGGAGAGTAATGGTGCCTCAAAGACGGCATAAAGGAGAGAGCCTACACAATGTGTGTTGGGACAAGTTAAACATCCAACTATGGAGACTGAGTTGGCAGCTTACTTGACATCCTGAATGTTCTCGGATGAAACGATACTTTTGCGGCTTCTTACTTCAAAGCTTCCACCGTCTTGGGGCTCCCAGGGGCACAGGACCGTACTACGCAATATGAACCCAATGAACATGCACTAGCGATATCAATTCTGTTAACGACTATGCGGCAATGAAATTATTTGATGATCAAGGTAATAATAGAAAGTGTAAAAGTGTCATTATTTTATTCACTATAACGGAAGATAATTTGGCCATAGAATTTTGTGAATGCACCTGAATGAACAAAGTATCTTCCAAAAAAATATCACGCAAAATTTTTGAAAACAATTAATTTCTGTCTCAACAGTTGCTTATGTTTTGGTTCAAGATGCTTTTTATCTGCAATTCTTTGTTAAATGAATGCAATGATTCGAACGGTTTAGGCAGATGTCCGGTGAGGTGATTATATAATGAATTTCCCACGCTTAAGTAAGCCACTTTAAAATAGTTCATCATGTATATGTTCATCATAGTAAATCATGTTATAGAATAACTAAAACGTTAAGTTTGAAATATGATTCTTCCACAGTAATTAGTTAATTCCGTTCGCGTGAAGTGGAATATTTATCCCTTCTTCTAGGTATGAGAATGGATGTCCTAGTCAGGAGAGCCATACCTACGTTATTTCATAAAATGTAGTATACAACTCGTTTATAATGTTGCTTTGTTACATTCGTACAAATTTGAAAACTCGCTTCTAAAGTCGCTCGTTTTCAAAACATGTACTCATGCAATAAAGCTCAACATTATAAACGAATTGCATAAACTATTATTATGTTTCACAGAAGACCTTATCCTATGTCCCTGATTTTCAATGCGTGGCCTCGCACTATTCTTCGGCCTGGTTACCCGCCCCCAGCAGCCCTTTCAAGGCTCATCACGTGACCCTCGCGATGTGCTGCTCCCAGCGGTTCTAACGGATGCACCAATCAACATACAATACAGGCCACGTGTTAATTCACAACACATTGTCAGTTGACATTATACAGTTAAAAATCGATGCATAATTTTAAGCGCCACATTAAATCTTTTCTGTGGCATAAAGGCTGCTTGTGGCGGCGATGGTGTAATGGTTAGCGTACCGAACTGTTGTACCCAAGTTCGCGGGTTCAAACCTGATCGAAGCCGTGGATTTTTAAGGGCGAAAAAATCCTTCGTACGCCTTCCTTCGGAGGGGAAGTGAAGCCGGCTGTCCCATGTTAGTAGATTTACTTGCATGTAAAAGATCCTCAAGCCTAAATGACGCCTCTGAGCTAAATTCAAATCGCCTGTTTCTCGCCCAAGAAATACCTCCGTTCTCTGCTAGTTGATGAACGGAGTGTAGCGAAATTTGCGTGGTCAGACGGAAGAGCGGGCCTGATGGCCCGAGTCTCGCCACGTAAAATAAGGCGAATTCAATTTAATTCAATTCAACTGTTTCTGTACAATATCTGACAATACTGAGCATCAAGAAGAGAAATAATATTGATTTTAGTAATGCTATTTAACGTATTAGTTACCATATGGTAGCATTATTCTAAAACACCAAATATGCCTGTTAAAGTATTATTCCCTAGCTTCTTGGCAAACGGTCCCGACGTCGATCGCATCCTCTTTTTCCAGTTTCCCAGATTTTTTGAGGAAAAGCTGAGTTTGGCCACTATTTTGCTTCGGGACCTAAATATAGCTTCACAACTTCCTCACGTTTCCTTCAGATCATTGAAATTATTTAATATATTTTGTAATATTCATATATGAGTAAGAGTCATTGCACAAAATTGGCGCACCAACGTGTATTTCTTAAAAAATAATTTGTTGACTCCGGATCATTCCCATAAATAAAACACACTCCACGGACGCATGTGCTATATCTCCTGATCACAGTGTAAGAGAGTGGATGTGTCAACTGACTGTTTTTTCCTCGAATTATGTGAAACTGGTTTGAAATTAGTTCCTTACTTCTCCGTGCGGTGCGCTGATTTCGTCTTGGGTATTTATATCGCATCGGCATCAAACGCATATAATATGTAGTGTTTTTAACTTAAATTCTGAAAACATTGTTATAATTTAGTATTTACGAATTTTAACATACTTTTCAATAGGAATTCCTCCAAGGAAAACTGGAGAATCCATATTTACAATAAATATTATCCCTCTCGTATATTCTTTGATTATACAATATATCTCTCTCGGACAATTATAAATCCTTTCCTCTAATTTTCTAATTGATATTAAATAGATACTAATGAATACTTCAGCGGCTTATATTTCACAATGCTTATTGAATAGGATTTGAAAAAATTGCATGAAAAATATGGATCCTAACTCCTAATTTTTAGTGAGTTTGTGAAGCGTTAGGACCCATATTGAAAACTTAATTTATTTCATAATCGTGCAACAGTTTCGAGGATTGTTGTCGTTGTCCCTATCACCTGACTGTAAAAATATGATACATTTATTATTGATAAAATTGTCTTGCAGATAATGAAGTTTCTTCAGACACATTTCAAACCAATGTAAAAAATGAAAATACTCCTGAAAATAAATGTTTATCATTACCTTTCATTCCCACAATTAATTACAAATTAGTAAAGATTTTTCAAGAGAAGTACCAATGTAGATTACCTAACACAGCCCATAATAAGCAGACTGTGGTCAGAAATGTCAAAGACTCTACTTTTCCTTTGAATAAATCTAATGCTGTATACAGTATTGAATGCACTGATTGTGATCAAATATATTTAGACCAAATTAGTCGTAAAGTTCTAACTAGAATGAAAGAACATGACAGGAACATCAGAGTGATTACTCAAAGGCAAAACTCTGAATCCAATTATCGGATAAAGTTCAACCACACTTTCAATTTTCAAACTCCCAGAATCTTTGATATTGCGACCCTGAGATATCTACGATTAGTTTATGAAACTTTACAGATTAAAATAAATAATTCTATTAATACTGCCATTCAGAATAATCATTCTGCAAAAATGTATGCTGATTTGCTGTATAGATGTCAAACATAAACAAAATAGTTCCCCCTTCTTTCTGCCGCTTTCAAAACCTTCCCCTTCACCCTAAAAAGAGATTAACAATTGCTCACGCAGGTGATAAAGGCTTCGTGAGAGCGTAGGCTTCCGCGGCCGGAGTCAGTACTCACTAGGCTGTCCGGGTGACGCCGCGTCCATGGCGAAGGTGCCTTCGCCATGGACGCGGCGTCACCCGGACAGCCTAGTGAGTACTGATAAAGGCTTCGTTGAAGGTGTTCTTTTGCTGTTCCCATCTGACCAGAAAAAAGGCGACTATTACTTTGTAATTAATTCTGAGAACTTCCGTAAATCGCCTGAGACAAAAATTCTACCACGGTTGGGTCGTCCTAGTGTTAGTGCAATGGACAACGCAAAATATCATTGCACATACTCCACTTTCTTGAAAATACATCATGGAATACACACGATGTAACTGCTGACGCCCCCCCCCATCAAGGTTCAACTATTGAACATTGAGAATATTGTGCCATGCACTAAAACACTGATTCAAAAATTACCCCCCCCCCCCTTGGGAGGCGCAGAGACAAATGAAGAGGGGCGCGGTACCCATCGATTCATGTGAATCCGAAAGTTCTCGAGGACTTGGGGCGGTAGTAAGATAGTAATTTCAATGTCATAGATGCCCTGTTGCATTGTGTGTTTTGCGGCGCAAGATATCGTTCAAGATGAGCTCAGCAAAAAAAAATATAACGACACATTAAATATGAATTTATTTGCAAGCTTAATGAAGGCGTCCAATATCCTCAGTGTATTATTTCCTTTGAAGTATTGAGAAATGATGCCATGAGACCACGTCTTCTTGACAGACATTTGCCAAGTAAAGATATTTTTGTTCAGGGGAAACACGAAAGAATATTTTTCGACTAGTCTGAAAGTTTAAAATGCACCAAATTTGACAGTACTGGGTCTGCAGCTCATTCATCTGAAAAAGTACTTGAAGCTTCATGCAAGCTGTCACTTCTTATTGCTAGGAAAAAGTAAAGTCATTTTATTGGAGAGACACTTATTAAACCACGCCTGTTGGAGGCAGCTAATATTGTTCTTGGAACTGGTCGTGGAAAGAAATTATCATAAATACATCTTTCTGACAATACTGTATATATACTGTGTACTTGTATACTGACAATACTTAAATATTTGATGGAATAACACAATAACTTTTTTGCAATACAACTAGACGAGAGTACAGAAATTGCACACTGATCTGAGTTAATAGTTTATGTTCGATGTATTGAAAACGGAAGAGTGAAAGACGATGTACTGTTTTCTACAGCGTTGGCATCAACTACAAAGGCTGTTGTGGTGAAAGCAGTCTGACAAATATAAACTTTCATGGGAAAAAAATGACTGGTGTGTGTACATAATGTGCTCCTTCAATGCTTGGTACGGGGCTTTGTGCAATTGGTAAGAGAAAGATGCAGCTGTGACTGCGTTTCAATGTTTCATAACCGTTAATCGTCATCCCTTGGCAGCTGAGACTCTTTGAAACGACTTAGTAATGCCTTAAAATTATGTATTACAGTGGATACATCAAAATCAGCGATACATTTTAATACTCTACTTTCTAAAACAAATATTTAGAAACATATTAGGAAATACGCTGGCTCTCCAATGGAAATAGTGATTGTATCACATGGAGCATGTGTTTGGAACACCGAGGGCGGTAGACGTAACTAATCATCATGTCGTGTATTTTCAAATCTTCGGTGTTTGCTAGAATTGGACAAACTGAGACGATATGTTCAATGTTCCTGGCAAATTAAAATACTGTTGTTCATTTTTTTGTTAATTACTTGCGTGTATTATACCCGGAAAGCGTCTCCTTTATTATGCACCCGCCCTAGAGGGGCCGCTGGGTAGTCAAGTCGCGTCAGTCGCAGTCAAGTCAGGAAATAGCCGATAGGTAGCGTCATCGCGCTCGCGTCACCTACCTATCGGCCAGAATTGGGAAGGAATAAGGATAGGGGTAAGGTTTAGGACGCATGACAAGGGTTACACTAGCCCCTGCGATGCATGCTAACTCGTTTTGTCGTGACAAATTTCACATGCTGTTCTACGGGGATTCTATGGGAATCGAACCCCGAACCTCAGTGGAGAAAGGCATGCGATTTCGCCAATGAGCCACGAGAGCAGTTATTGTTATTATTGTTGTTTTTATTGTTATTATTAAATATTTTTATGAGACAATGTCTTTGCTTTCAAGTTATCTCTGACGCATTTATTATTGTTTATATATTATAATAGTAATAATAATAAAGACAAGAAATAAATGCCTCAGAGGTAAATAGAATGTAAAGCTATGGTAATTATTGTCTCAAAAATATATTTTTCATTTTAATACTTAAACTTTACTAATTCGCTAGAAACGTTTGCAAGTTTTCACAAGCACGATAAACTTGAGCAGTTGAAACCGTTTTCCATGTCGTGGATCTCTCACCCGTCACTTAAACGAAGAAAGCAACCAGCACGCCCGTTATGCTCAGATTTCAGAAACAATTCTATTCGCCTCAGCGATGCACGCACCGAACTAATCCCGCGACACGGATACTCAATTTAGAAGATGGATCGAACGTCTGTCATGGAACGCGGGCGACTGAAAAAGCGCCACTTCCGCGTCCGTTTCCTCATCCCTTCCGCCCGAGAGTTCCACCGCGCTCCCGCACTCTTGCCTACCCCCTTCCCGCGCTCTGCCGCAGATCCTCCCTCGCCACACCGCGGTGTAGTCCCCTCCCGACTTTCCGTCAGCCCCACCCTGCCCCACTCCCCAGCTCCCATTCCGTGGCCGGCTCCATCCGACGGTGGCTCCTCCGCAGGAGAAACATTGCGAGTCGTTTTTTATTCTCCCGTTTTTCTCTCTTTACTCTTCTTTCCAAAATGTCCGTATTCAAATACATTGTAAGCGAGATTTAGTACTTGAAAATCTCCCTCAGGGGGTCTAGCAAGCGTGACGATTTAGTCAAACCTGCAGGGCTGAATTAGTTTCATTTGCGAAACTCGGATTTTCAAAAGAGCACGAATATTTTGGTCTCTGAGACGACTCTATGACACAACGTATTTTTTGTGATATCGTTTACGACAATTATAACACACAATTTTTAAAATGTTTATACATTCTTCAAAAATTTGCGAAATAACATATGTCAATGTAAGTACAAAAAGTGCGGTATTGTCAGAATCACGTCAGAAACCTTTTCTTATGAAACACTCGAGTACAAATGAGAGCTCTGCCAATGCACAGCCCTTTAATATTTTTTGTACGCGATACTACTGCCATGTGTAGATTTCCATATTCCTATCTCATTCCTTTTTTCATCTAAGTGGAATATTTTATCACGTTGAATGTTTAGAGCGCGAAATAAAACTTCTATGTTCGCAGGTTTGCTTAAAATGTCCATAATAGAGTTTATGACGTGATTATGGCCTTAAGACGGGAATTAACAGACTTTGAACGCGGAATAGTAGTTGGAGCTAGAAGTATGCAACATTCCATTTCAGAAATAGAGAGTTAATCTCCTACCATGGATAACACTTAATGACAGAGACCAGCGATTCTTGAGTAGAGTTGTCAGTGCTAACTGACAAGCAACACTGTTCGAAATAACAGCAGAAATCAGTGTGGAACACACGACGAACGTATCCGAGAGGAACGGGCTATGGCAGCAGAGTCTATCTGAGAGGAAAGGGCCATGGCAGCAGAAAACCGATTCGAGTGCCTTTGCTAACAGCACGACATCGCCTGCAGTGGCTCTCCTGGGTTCGTGACCATATCGATTAGACCCTCGACGACTGGAAAGCCGTAGCTTGGTCAGAGGAGTCCCAATTGTGGTTGGTAAAAGCTGATGCTAGGGTGCGAGTATGGCGCATATCCCTTGAAGCTATGGACCCAAGTTGTCAACCAGGCACTCTGCAAGCTCGTGGTGGAGCCATAAATGTATAATCTGTTTTACTTGGAATTGACTCGGTCCTCCGGTTCAACTGATCCGATCATTAACTGAAAATTATAATGTTTAGCTACTTGGAGACAATTTGCAGCAATTCATGGTCATCATGATCCCAAACAACGATGGATCACAATGCGTCATGTCACTGGGCTACAATTATTGATTGGAAGAACATTCTGAAGAATTCGAGTAATTGATTTGGCCACCCATATCACCGGAATGAATCCCATTATTTATGGGTTATAATCGAGAGGTTAATCCGAGCACAAAATTCAGAAGCGGCAACACTTTAAAATTAGATGGTTATAGGGGCAGCATAGCTATACATTTCTGCAAGGGACTTCGAACGACTTGCTGAGTCTATGCCACGTCAAGTTGCTGGAACTTCGTCCGGCAAAAAGAGTCCCGACTCGATATTAGGAGTTATCCCCTGACTGTTCTCACCTCAGTGTGTAGTTCATGTTCTTACCTTTTGCGTTTCAATGTCTAGTTAGTTAACAATTCCAGATCAATTACGAAATCTTAGGGAGAATGAATATTAAAGTGGGAGACTATGTTGTTTCTATTTATTATTTATAATTATCTACCATTTATTAATATTGACTCGTAGGTCACGCACGTAATTCTGTTTCAGGTGAATAAATCGTTGCAATTCACCAAAAATACCTCTTCAGGAAGAGTGTCACATTTCTGTTATTAAAACGCCACATTCAAAAGTTCAAATAGTGACGAATTATGAAATCCTTATATTGAAATACTTTAAGAAATATAATCTACAATTTTTCCATCAAAAACGAATGTTACTTTTGTCAAAAAGGTTAATTATCATCAGATCGTAATTCTGTTAAATGCGTATGAAATGTGTTGTAATGATCGTTTGCAACATTGCGTTTCGAATGAATCAAAATTTTCAATTTATGTTAGTGTGTAATGCGTCCTTTGAACGAGCTTCGTGGATTAAATAGCTGCCGTAGATTCACAGATTAAATATCTACTTTAGGAAATGAAGGTCACTATATTTTTATCAATACGACCAGAATAACCTTTAAACAAATAAGTAGCTGAAATTGTTAGTAAAATAATCTGACACCCTGAAAATTATAGAGATCTGTAATGCTGAGGTTTCCGTATATGTAAGTAGTTATTTTAATTGGAAGGGAAAGGGGGAAAGTTGCGTGTTTAGTGTTGATTCGAAAGTCATTTTTCCAAAATCTCAGAACAGATAGTTTGTGATATTTGATTTTTCCATATCAGTCGGAAATAAAATAAAAAAAAATATATTAGATTACTATCTTGGAACGCTTTTAAAAAAATTGGCTGGAAATTATATATTTAAAAATATATTAAATTATTTTTTTGTGTATATTAAAATAACCTTTCCAACAATAAATTAGCTATTTTCTTGTGTAATGAAGCGATTTAGAAAGTTGTAAAATTCTAATATCTACTTTAAATGTTTGTAATATAAGTAAACGTTTTTCACAACCAAATTAGTAAGTTGCTTGCGTAATGAAGTGGCCTACTTTGACAGAAAGATGAAAAGTGCCCACATTTCTCCAAAACTTTTTACCCATTCGAATTCACATCTCTTAGACTTTTCCTCTTCAAAATACCTTTTTCCCTTTTTATTCTTACTTCAAGATCGTTTCTCATCTTTGGGATGATTTTTTTCTCTCCTGACTCATTTTCTGTGTAGTAAAGTTTCCACATTATCTGAAATTCACTGCGGAGTAATATTGCACGAGAGCAGCGTAGTTTGTAGGGGAATGATGAAACGCTCTTCAGAAATGCGTTCGTTGATAATCTTATCAACTTATATCTACTTTGTTACTATGATTAGAGGATAGTGGTATGTTAAATTTTGAACGTCAGAGCTCTGACTCCTGATTCTTCTCTCTTCATTCTTCTCCGCGTTCTCCTCTTATTTTCCTCTTCCTTATTCTTTCCCCTCCTTTTTCTTCTTCTCCTTCCTCTCTTTTCTTCTAGGGAATCAAAAACGTTTCAGTTGTTATGGATATACTTGCTAAATCAAAAATGTAAGTTTTAGTGTTAATACTATTATTTTTATTACTATTTTTACTTACGAGAGCCGCAGATTTTGATCTTGAGAGCTGTTGTTACGGATAGAGGACCTGTGTTCGGTGGAATAAAAAATCAGTGTACTGATTATGTCGAAATGTAGTAAATACAGCGCACTCGACGACACCTGAACTAAAAAGTTTGCTAGCACCATGGTTGTTGTGATAAACTATGATATATAAGAGATTTATTTATAACAGAAACTTTTCATACCTATTGATTTAGTGAGGTTATGTTCATGTTTGGCAGAACCGACAGTCAACCATAGTTATTATGAATATTAACGGAACGAAATTATCGGGTTCATGTTAATTATAAAACTTTGATTGCTCAATTAAATTTCTCTTCTTACGGAAGTTTAATAAATCAATTAGAATTTGACCTTACATTCTGTCTCCAAAGTGCTCAACGAAATAGCTTTGCAATTGAGATTGAAAAAATGTTTTATTTCTTTCATAAACCAGTTTTCTTTTCTCCAGTCTATGACTCGAATTCGTTTTTCAGCCCAATCTACCGTTATTGCGGGACTCGCAGTGGAACTGACGTTGAGATGAACGCCACCCCGAGGCACCCTATCGACCCTCACTGCACCTACTTTTCACTGCCCGATTTTGTATTTTTTCGTATTCGATTTGATCAATATTTTACAAGTATTTTATTGCAACGTTTTTACTTCCAAAAGTGGAGACAACTTCATACCGCCAGTTGGTGTCCGATGCTGTGCTTTAACACCCATACCTCGAGGGTAGTGTGTTGATCAATATCTCAGACAATTCCGTTGTTTCCTGCTGATATTCAAATGCAATAGTATTCTGCCTTTCAATCAATTCTGGTACCATATTTCTCATTGTAGTTAGTATTATTGTCCAGCCAAAATAAAGAACATCTTTGAATCAGATTATCGATTACAAGTTAGGTTCAAAATACTAAACGCCAAAATCCAAGAATATGCTTGGAGAACCAAAAGGAGACGAAATAGAAACGAGAAAGAAAACAAAAAACCTGGAATATAGACATGATTCGTTCGTTTGCTGCCTTTTCGTTTGCTGACTAGCTACGAATAAAAATCTCGCCTCCAACTTTCATTATAATTTCATTTCAATAATTTTCCTATTTAGTGCTGCTACAGAATGGTACAGGCTTTCCCGTATTAGTTTTCAATATCCTTTGATCACGGCTAGCTATTCCGACTTGCCATAAACTCTGCCATCTATCGCAGTCCGAAGTACATTAAAAAAATTCTTATTTTTTCGGTTTCCTAATAGTAGAACGGAAATATTATTTTAAGAATGATAAAGAACAATAGAACCTCGTTCTAACTGGAATTTTTCTTTAAAAAAATGGAGCTGTTTTTAAAAAAATGGCATTTAAGTGCTATTGTAAATTCGAAATTTGAAGCTCTTATTCAGAGAAAATTTATGAATTTTCGAAAAAATTTATTAGGAGTCATTTGAAGTATTTTAACTCACAAATACAATGGCGAATACAAACTATTGGAAATATGCATATTAACTGCATGAGAGATCTTTCATAAAATATATTTGTGTAATTTAAAAAAATCCCAAAATGAACTTGACGTCATGTTAAAGAGCGCAATTAGCACTATCCGTTCGAAAAATTTGAAGAAAAACTATGAAGCCGTTTGTGAGTAATTTACCGTTTGAATGTTTCTGAAAATGCAGAATTTTGATCTAGTTTTTACAGACTTTTGAGACATTTACAGAATTTTATATGACATTATTTAAAGTACATGTTCACATAAATGTAATGTGGAAAAATCGCCGCTAATACAAATATTAACGACGTGCGAGACAAGTCAAAAAAATTACTTTTTTGTAAATTTTGAAGAAAAGAAAAGAATACAGCAAACTGATGTTTAAGTGGTCTCAGAGCACAATCCTTACCAAAAGTTTAAAGATACAATTTGGAGCCTTTTTTAAGAAAATTTTGTGTTCGTTATTTTTCAAAATTGCACGTATTCCTCGCAATATCGGGCGAAAAGTTCTAAAATTTTCAAAAAAAGGCCCTGACCTTTACAAAAAAACGAAGTTTAACGAAAAAAATTTAAGCTGTTTTTGAGAAAATTTTGAAAATGTCCTGGCATCTACATTTAAAGTACCTCCAAAAGTGGTACGTTCTTGAATAAAAGTCAATCGTTTGGTTTAGTCGCTAGTGGTGTTTACGGACGGGACGGACGGGTCGGACGGACGGACGGGACGGGACGAATTAATAAATTAATTAATAATCAATCGTTTAGAGTGTTCAATTAAAAGGTTTCTCCGTGCTACACATACGCTAGTTACTGAGAGATGTAAGGAGAAGAAATAATTGAAATGTTCAACGACTTTCGCTTGAAACAATACGAGGAAAGGAAAAGGGAAGAAAGCTAAGAACAATATATACGAGCTCCCGGGGAGAAATCTGTGAGATGAAAGGTGGGCGCGGAGAGTGGAGAAATTGCATGAGTTGCCTAGCACCAGCAGAGCGTGCTTTTTTGGCTACACCCGCACAGCAACCGATGTCGCCTCGCCTTCCATCCTCTCATGGCTTCCTCTCTCCCACCCCCTTCCCAAACGTCGGAAACTCTCCTTCCCAAGATTTCGTTGAAACCTCAGCTATCTAAAGCTGGCAACACTCAACCAACACTTTTCATTTAAAAAGAAATTGATTGCGTCTTTGCAACGTCTCTTCAACCCTTCTAGGAAGAAAACGTCCGATTTATCTTCGATATAAATGCAATTTTGCTCTCTTCGATTGGTTCTTGAGGTTTGAAGTATACAAATAGTAATTTACGCTGTGTACAGAATGTTCTATCAACTATGGGCCACCCTCATAACTCCTAAACGGTTCATATCGAAATGCAGTTTTCGCTTAACGGGGAATCATGGGGCAAGTAGTATGCCGCAGAGAGACTGTTGGAAATATTTTTAGTTAATTTATTCATCTTCGATTTTATAAATGCAACTTTATTTTTCTCACCAGCAATGAATAGATCATAAAAAAAGAGTACAATAATGTATCATATGTTAATGTTTTGATGGTCATTTGAGTATAAAATTATACTTTCTGGCGTGAGATTTTAAATTCTACTGCTAATACTTCCTGTAACAGTCCTCGCAACTTTTACCTTTGGAGA
This sequence comes from Gryllus longicercus, assembly GCA_038098605.1. Taxonomy (NCBI): domain Eukaryota; kingdom Metazoa; phylum Arthropoda; class Insecta; order Orthoptera; family Gryllidae; genus Gryllus; species Gryllus longicercus. The sequence goes on along the minus strand of JAZDUA010000136.1, from coordinate 1,333,818 downwards.
GAGGGGGAACCTTTTTAAATAGTTTCAAAATCTTTTCAAATAATTTCAAACGAATGTTATTTTTATTTTCAGTTGGTTGTTGTCTCCGCGAATACAAAGATCTATCACTACGCCAATTGATAACATTGAAAACGAGACATATTCTATTTATTTCACTAAGCAAAAGTGGAGGTTAGTGGTAAAACAGATAAACATTAAAATCGGTTTCAAATGCAGAAAGATAAAAACACGCTGTGTCCATTGACCACTAATCCCAGAACTCCGCCAAACAGATCTATCGTCGGTGCACCTAAAGCGGCACAAAATTTGTCATTTTGCCGGAGAATGGATTTATTCTGAGCGAGCCAAAAACTAAAGCGTTTCCATTCTACGCTTCGTCGACTCTCTTGGGGAAAACGAAATTCCTGCTAATGCAAATAGATAATCTTCTTGAAGATATTTCTAATATAGATAGCACAAACAAACACAAACAAACACACATGTACACCGGCAATATGTTTTAAAACAAGGCATGTAACGTAAGGTGGATAAACCGTAGATATATCACACAACCATGTTTTCTTCCGAATAACACTTTAATAATTCGGAAGTTTGGCTTTGACTTTAGTGGATCTCATATAAACGTGTAAATTGAAGGGGAGAATTTGTTCCATAATTCATTTTTTCATGTGCTTTTCTGTATTGTTAAATATTCAGAATATATAAAATGTAAAACGACAAAACATCCTTGCAGCAACGGCCTTACTTACTTAACTTTAGCCAACGCTCGTCCGTGGTTGTCCAGCCATTCGTCGCCGAGCCTCCCAGTAGCGATTGATAATGTCTTCGTTCGAGTGTGTGAGTGCTGTACAATCCCTCAAGTGGTCTTCGTCCATTCTCCCGAGGTTCCACAGCGGACAGGTATCGTCATCAGCAAGGCCGATGCGATGCAGGTGAGCTTGCAAGTAGTCGTGGCTAGTGTTGTGACGAAATCGGGCGGCAGGTACAGCTCTCTCAATATTTCTTGAGATTGGCCCCATTGTGGCAAGATTCTCCCAATTCTTGCCAGTGCTTAAGATCTTTAGGGTCATTGTTGTGAAGTTGCTGATTGTGGTATCGATCTGGTGTTTGACTCGGTTCAAGGTGATTGGCACGGTAGGTTGATCTAGCTGTGACCCCTGTTTAGCTTTGGCATCTGCTTTTTCATTCCCAAGGATTCCCACATGGCTGGGCACCCATTGCAAGAAGACGAACCACCCTGTCAAAATGAGTTCTGCTAATTTTTCTCGGCATCTCATTGTTACAACGCGGTTGGTAGGGGCATTACTGCTAAGCGCTGTTGTTGCTGCCTGGGAGTCGACAAAGAAGACTGGTCTTCCTGGGACCAGGTTGTTGACCAGGAGTTAATTAGACGCTTCCTGAATTGCGCGTACCTCTCCATCATAGTTGCTTGCGTTTATTCCGACTGCTGCTGAGCCCTCGAATAGGTGGCAGTACCATCCAGCTCCAGCTGCTCCGATTTCAGGGATGTAGGAGCCATCTGTGTAAATGTGGAGCCATTCATTCGGGGGATATCGCCGGTTGATGGTGTCCAGGGCATATGCTTTAAGTTCCCATGGACTCGCTTCCCCCTTTTTTGATGTATAATTGATGAGGTCGAGCCGTCGATTGGGCAGGGCTAATACAATTTTAGTATGGTGTTGTAGGGGCGCCGGATGTTCCGTAGACAGTTGAAGCTGGTATTTGGTTATCAGTGCCTCCGCATGCGCTAGTGGTGAGGTCTGTGTTTTTAGTCTCTGTGTTGCGTTCATGAATCCGTTCCAGTAGATCCGGTCGACTCTCTTAGCCCTTTCCCAGAATTTCAACGTGTGCTTATCTCTGCGGTTATCTAATGGTTCTATACCTGTTTGCAGTTGCATGGTTACTATAGGGGTAGACTTGTCTCCGCCAGTAATTACTCTGAGGGCGTTGTTTTGAACATCATACTTAGTGAGATTAGTACGGCAACGACCTAAAAACGCTTGCTAGAGGTGCGAAATTACTCTAGTCCGGTATGGGGTTGTGTGAAAGTCACGTTCGCGCACTTAAAAAGAGACAAGAGGCGTTACGAATGGTTTAGGGTCGGGGTGGATGCAAAGTAGATTAAAAGACTCAAATTGCAATGTCACTTGTGTGTTTTGTTGAGGTATTAAATATTGGATTCACATCTTTTCAAATCGCTATGCTACCGAAACATAGACTGGAAAATGTATATGAATGGGGAACTATTAATTCCAACATAGAAACCTATCGCTCGCCCGGAATTATAGTAGGTGATAATAGGTTTCACTTCATGAAAGAAAATCTGTCCTCCTTTTTTTGCAGTTTGTTTACAATTCGGGAGGCATTCGAGAGTAGGAGATGACATCTGGCATTTTGCGAAAGTTAAATTAATGAATTATTATGCCTTTCTTGTAAATGAGATACAAAGACTTTCTTTACATTATAAAGAGAGCCTTTGCATTTACATATTATCTTCAGTGTCCAGAAACAATGACAATGAAAACGAATTCATACTTTATGCGCAACATATTTCCGTTAGTTAAAATGATCATTGCAATTTTGTAAGAAGCGTGAAATGTCAGTATCATTATTTGCCCCCGAACGCCTCAATAATACAATTTTTTAAAAATTTATACGAAGTCTTTTTACAAACACGTACCACTTTTTTGAAAAAAAAGAGCCCAATAAAGATTGGAATATTAACGAAAATAAATTGAGAATATAGCAATAATGTGTGTTTTTGAAGAAAAAGTTCAGAAAATTTTTTCAAAGACTTAGAAAGCCGGTCCGATGGCCCAGATCGCTAAGACAGTAGTGCCATAGCGATCTCGGACCGAAGGATTGCGGGTTCGAGTCCCGCCTCGGGCATGGTTGTGTTTGTGTTCGTCCTTTCAGACCCTATCATCATCATATCGTGTCATCCTCACAGTTATCATACCGTTACAAGTAATAGTGGTCGCTAATGACCTACAAGTTGTTGCGATCTTAAATAACAAACAAAAAACAAAAAAAACAAGGGTTAGAAAGTTATGAATCTGATTTTAAATTAGACAACTCGTATGTAAAGTATTTGTTTACAGGACGCAGAAAATCTACGTAAATAGTAACAGTTTTTACGATGATGCAATGAGGTCTTCTGCGTTGTCCAATCCCTACTGGGATGTTCACGACCTAAATTCAGAAAACTGATTTGAGAAGAGACCTGCTGAAATTTCATTTAGGACGAACCCGTTTCGCTGGCGAAGTAGAAACTGCAGGAGAATACAGGGAATTAGGGACCCGAATCAACAGACAGAGAGAGTTCCCTGACTGCTAATTAAAGTTTACCAAGGTTTCCAACTGCACTTAAGTGAACGCGTGGGCTGTCTATACTCCATGAGCTGCATTCTCTCATTGACGTGGATTTCCCAACGCTCCGAAATTTGTGTTACAGAATACCAGATAATAGTGCTTAATTTACTTTGCTTTAAATTTTGATGAAGCCTTTTCTTTAAATTACTTTTCGTAACAATTAGCAACCTATGCTAATGCAAAAATCTATGACAGAGAAATCTGTGTATAAAGTCCTGCAATGTTAATAGCATAAAAAGTATTCAGTTAATAACACCGTGCAACAAATTTCCCACTTGGTCTTCACACATGAGCAAGAACATATGATCGGTATACTAGATTTTTTTCCCTACCAAACCCCGCAAGCTGTTTGGCTGGATCAATTCGTTTTGATTTTTAAATGAATTTTGAAAGTTGAAAAAATTGTATTTTCTGACATTCTATGTATATACTTAAAAAATGCATATCTTCGGTACTTTATAACTATTTTCTGTGGTTTTTCGTGGATTTAACTGTGTAAAGAGTATGTGGTTTAATATATTACTCATTTAGGATGTTTTCACCTATTAAGATGAATAAATAAATTCGAAAAATTAGTTAAAATGTGGAATATGACTGCAATGGTAAAAATGGAAATTTAGGTGTAATAGCGGTGGAATTCAGAATGAAGGTGAAATGAAGGTGGAATGAAGATGGAATAAAGGAGGAATGAAGATGGAATGAAAGTGGAATGAAGGAAAGAGAGTCAAATGAAAGCTGAATAAAACGCGTAATGAAACTACGAACATACGTTTTTGTTGATCGTTTTGTTGATGTTATTATTTTAAAGGGATGTGATAAACAATAAATATTTTCATTTGAAAAATAAGTTTAAATATTCAAAGAAGTAAGTATTTCATTAAAAGATACATGTCACCAGAATTTTGGACAAGTCAGTACGCAAGCATGCGCGTTCGACAATCGCGGAGCTAGGCGGCGCTGTTGTTGCTCAGGTGTTCCAGATAATATCAACTGTTTCAACGCGCCAGCTAACCTATATTCGGATGCTGTCTATGTTACATGCTGCAACGCGATGCAGGCTGGTGAGTTTGGTAGGTTTTCATAAAAAAAACAACGATTCGGGACTCGAAGTGCGGGACGAAAAATATAAAACTTTAAGATTAAAATTAATTGTTGGTTAGATAAGCTTGATAGCGTGCCCAGCACGATTTACTGTTTGAAACTGCTCGTTTTCATAGACTTTACATTCACGAAATTTTTCGTTAGTTTTTGCTTTATTTTTTATTTTGTCACACCACAGAGAAAACTTTCCAGATTCCAGATTCATTTCCAGATTTGCAACAGTCTTCACTGGGGTCCGGACCGATCGAATCAAGTTCGGCGGGATCGCTTTACACCGAAGAACCATCAAAAAGACGTAAAGTCCACGATCAACATCTAGTGACGAATTCAGATTTCAGCGATCTCATCCGTGGCCTGAAAATTTCTCATAGAAGCTCTGAAACACTGGCATCTCGTTTACAACAATGGAATCTAATTGCTCCTGATTTCAAAGTAACCGCCAATCGAAAGCGCGCTCACACTGCAAGTTTGGACGAATTCTTCGACATGGATGGCACGAAGCGTATTGCATATTGCAATGACATTGACGGGTTGTTCTTCGCGCTTGGCTATCCACATATTCCATCTGAGTGGAGGCTCTTCATTGACTCGTCAACACAAAGTCTAAAAGGTGTCTTGCTACACATAGGTAAGAAACATCAAATTAATTGGCGGTACAATTCATGGTCTCGTCTATAGCAAGTTTACATGTTGTTTTTCCAAATACAGGTAATGAGCAGCCGTCCGTCCCTATCGTTTATGGCACTGGACTGAAAGACTTCGACACTATGAAACTGATATTGGAGCTCGTGAATTACGAATTACATGCGTAGAGCATCTACTGCGACTTGAAAGTAGTAGCCATTCTCACTGGTGTAAAACAAGGTTTTTCGAAGCACCAGTGTTTCATGTGTAATTGGGAAGGACGCAAACGGGAGCTTCATTACCGACCACAAGTGGAAATCTCGAGTGATATACCAAATTGGTGTTGACAGCATCGACCACTTGCCGTTGGTTTCAGCTTCCAAAATAATTTTGCCTCCCTTGCACATTAAACTGGGTTTAGTGAAGAATTTTATTCGGGCTTTACCTAAAGACAGCGAAGCTTTTAAGTCGTTGAAGTCCATATTTCCGAAGCTCACCGCAGCAAAAATCGACGCAGGTACAACTAAATTAATCCTTTTGATCCAAAAATCTCATTTCTATACATTCATATAATATTGTACATTTTCTGGTTCTTTCAGGAGTTTTCAACGGACCCCAGATCAGAAAGCTGACGGAAAACTCAGCATTTTCTGGCATGCTAACTCCAGTGGAACGAAGAGCTTGGGATGCCACAAAGAAGGTTATCGAAGACTTCCTGGGAAACAAGCGAGCCGACAACTACCAGAATGTTGTGTCCGAAATGATCGCAGCATATAAGGAGATGAATGTTAATATGTCACTCAAAATTCATTTCCTGCACAACCACTTAGACTACTTCCCCAAAAACCTGGGCGACTTCAGCGATGAACATGGCGAACGGTTCCATCAAGATATCGCAACTATTGAGCAACGGTACAAAGGCAAGAGTTCTTGCAACATGCTCTCAGAATACTGTTGGTCAATCTGTCGAGATACAACGCAAGAACAGCACAAGCGCAGATGTTTGCGATCTACGTTCTCAAATGTGTAGAGATTGAACATTTTCATGAATAAAGCGTTCTTTAATCCTTATTTAATTTTTTTACATCCTATTCCCCAAAAATCCTTCATAAAAAAGTGTTTTTCGTAACCAAAAGTTCAAACAGATACATTCGTAGTATACATGTCGTCTTGACGACAAATTAAAGTGATCCAAGATTGTTTAATACTGAGCAAGTTTAATTCCACCTTCAATCTACCTCCAAATTTATTCCACCTACATTCCACCTTCATTCAACCTCGTTTCCACCTTCATTCCAATTTCATTCCACCTTCATTCTACCTTCATTCCACTATTATTACATCTAAATTTCCATTTTTACCATTACGACTCATATTTCAAATTTTAACTAACTTTTCGAATTTATTTATCCATGTTTATAGGTGAAAACATCCTAAATGAGTAATATATTAAACCGCATTCTCTTTACACAGTTAAATCCACGAAAAAACACAGAAAATAGTTATAAAGTACCGAAGATATACATTTTTTAAGTATATACATAGAATATCAGAAAATACAATTTTTTCAACGTTCAAAATTCATTTAAAAATCAAAACGAATTGATCCAGCCAAACAGCTTGCGGGGTTTGGTATGGAAAAAAATCTAGTATACCGATCATATGTTCTTGCTTATGTGTGAAGACCAAGTGGGAAATTTGTTGCACGGTGTAATTAACCCGACAGTTTAAACTACTATATTCTTCTTAATACTCGAATAAACTGATTTAGTTCTCCACATTATCTGTGATATGATAACACTATTTATGCTATACAATTTATACAAATGATACCGTAACATTTCCTCATTTCACAACGAGTTATCGCGACCAGGTGCGCTGTTATACGCGATATACGAGTTCTTTAGCGTTTCAGAAAGGATTCGGCGGATCTTCTTGCTTATCGTAAAGAATCGATTCCGGCGTTGCGAGATAGTATGTAAAAGAAGCGAAGACGAGCATTCCGTTTAAAGGAGAATGGTGCACTTTTATTGTTTAAAAATTGTACGTTGATCAGGCTCAAGTTTTTTTATGTTAATCTAATTTAATTTTGACTGCGCTATCTACCTGTTTTGGATAACGAACCCTCAAAATATTCTAGGTCAATCATTAGGTCAAAGATTTGCTCACAGTTTTTAATATATTCCCCAATGCTTTTGTTTTATTATTTGAGTTCAAAATATCCTGGTCAAGTTTCATGATTTTAGCGTGTCGTATGACTTTTCTCAAAAATGATTTGTACTTTTTAAAGTAGAGGAGGAAACCTTGAGATACGTAATGATGCTTAGAAATGAAAGAAATAATTCGTTTGTTTTTACATGATGTCCTAATCTCTTGTGATATCAAAGAATTACTTTTCCGTGAAATATTTAATTTCCTCTTTTAAAGAGGAAAGCACATTTTAAAATGAAATGAACGCGTTTTAAAAAAATGGTATTTATCGTTTGTATCAACAGTATTGTAAACCGCGTCCCATGACTCTTGCAGCAAGTAATTGATGAATAATAATACTTTTAGTGAATAATCTACTCACACGTGTATTATTTATTGTGTCAGTGTTCGCATTTCTTATAATGGTAAGAATTTGTGCATCGTGATCACTGTATCCTAAATCTTTTGTTTTAATTTCATATCGAGTAGTGGTTTTGTTAATTATTATTTGATCGATTGCCTTCTTTGAATTTAGTGTGATCCGTGTAGATACATTTATTGTAATATCTAAACTGAAGGAATGAATTAAATAAAGTAACTGCTCTTTCTCGCAAGATTCGACCAGACAATCAATGTAAAATCTCCACATACAACAATTGATTCAAAAGAGCGATTGGTGATTTTGTTTAGTATTATCTCCAGTTTCTTTAAGAACATTATATAAACTACTGCTCTCTTTGTTGGAGGCCTGAAATATAATTTGCAAAGTAATATAATTTTTAGCATAGGAAGATGTACTACAGATATTTCAAACACATTTTCAACGGAATACACATTTAATTCCGTCAAGGAAATAGGATTGATATTATTTCGAACGTAAATATTTATTTATAGATTTATGTTTGTTTCTGTTTCTACAATTTTAATGATGCACCTATGTTTAGTTCTGTTCTGTCCCCTTTTCACCTCTCACTTTACTTTCTTTTTACTGTCTTTTATTGTTATCTATTGAAAATAATAAAGTCTATTTTTTACTTTAGTGGGCTCTCTGCCTCGACTCGCCTCTCTCTCCGTGAGGATAATAGCTCTTATAATGGAACTTATCTCGTTACAGTTTATGAAATTATCATTTATTTCATATCACAATAAGTGTTTCACAATAAGATATTTGAATATAAGTTAATTAAAGATGTTTCGAAATATTCTCTCCCTTCTAATTTATATATTGGCCTCATTACTTTCATTTTTTTCGTTGAACTCGAACTTAAATGATTTTCATTGCTTGTTTTTATAACTTTGAAAATTGTAATATTTGCAACAAAAAAAAAAATACTTTCAAATTAAAACATGTCCAATCATTAATTTATGTAAACTCCTGATGAAGCATGAAACCAACACGCTAAAGGCTGTATTGTGAAATAAATACCTTTTTTATAAGTTATCTTTTGATTGTTCAAAATATAAGGATATTTGTGTTTTACCGTTTCAAGGAGGGTACACGGTACACCCTCAGTGAAGCGGGGTGGTGGGGAGGGGTCTCCTTAAGCCCTCCCTTAGCTCTGATAGAAATGAATAAAACTTACGGATAGGCGTTTTTCATGGCTCGTCCTTCATACTCTTTGTCCCTGCCGCATTATAATGCCAATTTACTTTCAAAGGCAAGTTTTCTCGCTTCGCTCGCCCGGATCCAAGTCACGGTGAGGCTCGGACCTTCGGCCCTCGCGTTCACTATGAACATCCTTGGGTCTATCCACCGCATAGTTACCAATTCACCTTTGCAAAAAATCAGTTTTCAAGAAAGCCTCCAGAACTCAATCTGCGAAGTTACCGCCGGAGCGGCGCAAAGTGCCAGTTTAAACGACTTCCATACGTTGTACCGTGTACTAGACGTCAGCCGTTTCATTATGTTAATTATATATTAATCGCTTAGGCCGCAAACCCGAACTTCGTCAGGAAACTCGACACGCGTAGTAAAGCGTCAAATGTGAATCTAAGAGTTCAATTTTAAGTTTCCTTCCCTCAGATAATGTCATTGAACGTATCACAATACGTCAGATTTAACTACAAACGACACTAGAAACACTTTAGAGAGAAACAACTTCATTTTTATTATAAAAATCTTCATCGATACTGGAACGGGAAGTTCGATTTTGTACTTGAAGTCAACGATTTGCGGAATCAAAATTATTGGTCCCTTTATCAGGCATACGAAATGAAACAAAAAGTTCAAAAAGCAGCTTAGTCATGGCAAACAGCTCTCATGGCAAAATATTATACTCAATCTGTTGTTGAACTGGACAATAATTGTAATTCGCCCTAAAATGTGTCTCCAAGAATAAATGCGAACTTCCTGTTACTCCGTTGATGGTGATTTTTATAGTAAAAATGAAGCTGTGTATTTGAAAGTGTTACTAGTTTTAAGCCTTTAGTTAAATGGGATGTTCAGATGAATTCGCCATGACAAGACCTAAGAAAGCCTCACCACCCCTACAAAGACGATGAATTTCTGCTCGCGGGCTCCTATTGTCGTTCGCCATCCTCGCGCAGAATTATATCGAATGCCTCTCGTTCGTTTCGAGAAGGGAGAAGATCCATCAATGTACAAGAAGAAAATACAAATAACAAACTACGCTGCAATACGTCTAAAGCATTGTGTAAAATATGTACGCAGGTTCGGAGGTTTGTATTTTTTTAAATAAGAAAAATAAAAGCATAAAGGTTTTTCTGAGGCTTAAACGAAATAAAAGAAACTGATTTCGCCTACTCCTAACGCTGTAGAACCGCACACCAGATTTATTTACATATTTTGGCATAAAAAACTAACAAAATTAAAATGCTAACAATTTTGGGAATAATTATTCACATCGTTTACTACCTGAATTTCATAAAAAAAAACTGCGCCTTGTCAAGCACTCACCTTAAAATTGAAATGTATGTTTTTGTTCCTGCAACATGAACTACAGCTAATTTGTTAGTGTTTAATTTGTCAGTGTCAGTTCCGGTACACTTCCTGGTGTTACGTGGTCACATCATGTAGTTTCCGGTACAAAATTGTCGGTAAATAAGTAAATTAATAAGTAAAACACACGGGTTAAACGTGCAAGAAACGAGGTAAACATCATACCATATACGAAGTATGACGTCATGCCACAACCAACGTCGAAATCTTCTATTTTGTTACATCTTCAAAGAAATAAGAAAACTTTGGCCATCAAACATAACCTGTAGTGTTTTTAATCTATAATATAAAGGTAATTATCTAACAGTACTTACATTATACAGGAAAAAAGTCTTGTCTAAATGCTGCAGGGTCCTTACTGAAGATTGCAGTGATGCCGCGAACTCTGTTGTCTTTTCCTCTTTACAAGTGAATCACTTGAACACTAAACTTTCACACAACACTTTTTACTCAACACTGCCTCAACGGCGAAAGTGGAACTGAGCGAAGAAATTTTCCAATAGTTACACTAGCGCCACAGCGGGTCAAGTGAGAACTATTTCTTAAGATTGTGAATTCAAATGACTCATTTCTAGCTTATATTCAGTATAGAAAATACGAAAAGTGTGTTTGCAATGGAAAATTCGCTCGTAGTGTGTCTGGGATTATTTTGAATTTATAGTTTCATTTGCGTCTTATCCTATCGTTCCCAGTTGATCCCCGATGCCGTGAGATGGGAGACCGAAAAAAGTAGTACAAGAAATACCCACGATAACGAAACCATTCTGCAGTTTGGATATGCCTAGTAAAACTTCATGTTTAATGTTGTGATAATGGTTAGTTTTCACTGTTCATAAGCCTATTCACAGGAGTCAAAGATATAGTCATTAGAGTTTTATTCCGATCGTATTTTGATATGATACCTTCAAGTTTCGTTTGCATTGTTGTCCTAACATTTTACTAAAATGACGGATCTTTTGTTGTTCAAAGATAAGTTGCAACTTATATTTGAATTATCATTGTATTTTAATCATGAATTGGAGATAGTGTCCATAATTCTTGGCAGTGCATAATTTCTATCAGTTTGGCCACAGTTTTGGTGATTCGCGTGATGCCAAAAACCAAATTACTGAAAGTTACAGTTATTTCCTTCGTGGGTTGACAATATCTATTTTACAATTTAAAGCGAAATTTCGTACGGTACCCCTTATATTTGTAATATAATTATATATGTTGGAAATGACAGATCAAGGGTTATGGTAGACCGAAGACAAATGTAAATTGACTTTGACAGCAAATGGGCGAAGTGAGCTAAATAATTATAATCAACCAAAGCATCCAGCAATAATTTTGTACTTACACATATTGCGCACATTCCATTATATCCCGACAGATTATTTTGAACTTATTAATCATGTGGAATTGTTGATCCAAACACACTTTACAAATACTTTACATTATTCCTTAAATTATTTTAATCAAATATCTGTCGGCTCTTAAAAAACTCTTTGGTATAAAAGATTGTTAAGGATTATTGTGGAAGAGTAGGAGCATTATTGAAGAGAAAAAGATACATTTTCAACACCACAAACATCAGAACATGTTATATATTTGGATGAAAGACAATACTCGGACAATAATACATAACCTATTAGCACCCTGACAAATATTCTATATAGAGTAGTATTTGAGGGATGCGATTTATAATACATAAATCCATTTTAATACATACGCAAAACATGTATACATCTATTTAACTTCCACGTATAATTGAGTATAATTACAACCAAACAACATGTTTTAAAGGAAATTCCTTGTTCTTCATTACTAGTATCACTTCCGATACGTGCATTCTGAGCAAATTGAATAGCAGGCAATGCCTGCAATTGACTATAAGAGAGAAAATGCCAATAATAAGTGCAAGTAATTCGAATAAATGCAAAGAATTATCTAGATGAAGTTACTTGTCAGTTGTAATTTCACTTATAAAGTTTTATATTTAATTCAAAAAAGGTACCGATGATTAATTTCGTTATTTTGCATTTGTACAAAATAAATTTCAGTTATATATCTCAATAAAACTTTGAAGAGATATTTGTTTCGTAAACTCTATCTGTATATAGCTCTTACAGTATGAAAATAGAAAATATTTTTTTTCATTCTCAAAATACGTGGCTTCAAAGTACCACATTCACAATACTGACACAAAAGGAAGGACGGGATTACATCAGGCCACAGTCTCTCACTTCATCATATGAGCTTGGTAATTCCTACGCACAAAGGACCTTCGGTGGGTGCGGGGAGAAATCTCAGCAGGGGAACACCATTCATGGGGAGGGTACATCTCTTCCAGGCCGATGTCGGGTAGGCGGACTGCGTGCGGGTGATAGGCCCGGCTGGCCTCCGGGGGGATGCGGCCGTAATCCAGCTGGTTGGAAGATTCCGTGCGGCTTGAAGTGCCCGGTTCGGTGTCGGACTCGGAGCCAAAGCTGTCGTACTCTTCCGTGGGGCGAGTCCTCTTGCTGCGGCGGTACTCGCTCCTCAAAGACTAGTGCGGGAAAGCAAACACACAAATCAGTTATCGATCTCGAAAATCATTTTAGTTTTAGGACAGGGTGACCATTACTTGTATAGTTTCGTAAGAGTTATTTATCAAATACATCATAAACCTTTTTTCAGCAGCACTCGGCCATCTTCAGAGCAAGTGTAGGGCGGCTGAGGTCCAAACTATTTCCGTACTAGCCCGCAGATGCCACGCAACTGAACCGAGATCGCAACTGATGATCACAGTGCGACCGAAAAAGGTTTATGCTAAATTAAATATAGTGGAACTACGTCAAAGATTTTATTTTCTACTTTGGAACACAGATTTTCTCGTTTCTCATATTGCATGTTAACTTTTTACAGCAGGAAACTCCAGGAAAGCTTCAGAAATCACAAGAGTCTACAGGTGCATTGCGCGAGTGCTACAGTTGGCAGTTGCGACTTGCTTATTTCCGACGTAATCCCGCCTACCGCGTTCCAAAGTGCAGTAGGTTGCACAATCACATGTTGGGAATTTAGTTCGGCTACCAGTGTAAATCCTGAATCAGAGTGAACGATTATGAAAGTTGAGAGTTACTCCGTTTTCTTTCTTCGTCGGAAATAAGAACTTCGCCAGGATACATTTAAAGAAAAATACATCCAAGTCCGAGACGAGATTTGAACACGGAGAGATATTAATTCGAGATATTGAGTCAATCTATCATCAGATTGATCAACCAGGTAGGCGTTTAATTTAATTACATTATTCTGAATGATGCCAAAATTTCAATCTTTTGTTTTAATTTTCAGTATTATTTTAGTCGAAAAATGTTCACAAACTCAATTAGGAAAAAAATCAACATACATTTTTCATTATTTCTTAGAAATCTTACTTATAAGAAAATAGACTGTAAATATTTCAGAAAAAAATCCAGAAATTAAATTATGTCTTAGTCAAAAAATAATCCAGAAGTACTACAAATTAACACAAATTTAAAAGGAGCTTTTGAGGCTAGAATTCCAGATAAATTGCGTGAATTAGTGTCTTGAGTTCTATTAACTACACTAACATCATGCGTTCTCTTGCATCAAATGCATTTTATAGCAAAAATATTCTGCCGTTCACCGACTAAACTTCGGAAATGTTTCTGAGGTAGCACAGTAAACGACGAATGTAAGGCTTGAATCACAAACACAAGTCAAACTGGAATCTCATAGTAATATGAGCAATGTGCACTGTCTTATTACATTCACTACTATCGCAAACATCAAAAGAATAGATCTCGTACTGGACGTCTAAGTTCCCTTTCGACTCTCCTTACATGCTGAAACTCCACCCATGGATAAACACGACTGGTAGTTAAAATATAACCAAGAGCATGATTAATTTTCGTTAGTTCTAAATTTCTCTCGTTCAAGACCGATTATTTACTTCGAAGCGTGTATACGAATTTAGCACATTCTTATCAGCTAACGACAGAAGAATGAAGGTGGGTCTCGATTCTTTTACAAACTCACTGTGCACCTCAGAAACCGAAGCGCAGTATCTTAAAAACATTAACACAAATCAGCGTGAAAAGTACACACATACGCGAAATGTTGCAGAAATGCACGCTCATTACTAAGAAACTGAATGCTTAAAAATGTAATTTACATACATTCAAATATTATGCTGGCGTACCCACCCTTTCGTTCAGGACGACGGCCTTTGGCAGGTATAAAACAATTAAAAAAGGAAATAGTTTACAATAAAAGAATATTCAGTTACATCTGTGCAAACAATATGATTTATATTCGATTGCAATTTAATTTAAAATTTTTCATGAAAATGTCAACAAACTTACCCTGCGAGTAGACATTTCCCTCTCCCGGTAAGCAAAGGTCTGTAGTTTCGTGCTCTCCGTCTTTGGGGGTGCAGGAACGTGGAACGTGGCATAGGGCCGTATTTCATCAGAATATTCTGTACGGAAACAGACAAAAATCAATTACAAAGAAACAATACATGAATTAGACATTCGTATAAAGGCATTATTTGATTCTAAACCCAATTCATTATTCCTGAAGATTGTCATAGAGCAACAAAAACCTTGTGATTGAAATAATGAATTTTTATAAGCCATGCTTAATCCAATGATACTATTAATAATATAGATATAGAAAATTCCAATACTTTTGTCGTGTCTGTGTGTAGATTCTCTCTCGATCTCCTTTTATCACCCCTCCCTTTCTATCACTCTCCTCCGATCTCTTCCTTTCCGTCTCTTGCTCTTTCCCTCTCTCGAATGCCGCCAAAACCCAGATCGGACTATGAGCACACATTAATGTACTCAATACTATCATAAAGGGATGAAGCATCCGCCAAATGACAGGCGTAAAAGATGACAAGATGACGGTGGAGGAGAAGGTCAGGCATGGGGAAAAAGGATTTTGTGCGAAGAATTCTAGAGCGACCCACTAATCCAGCTATTCAACTGATGACGATAAGTCAATCACCAACAGCGCTCGAACCTATGACCTTTAAGCTGCTGAGCTGCGACTACATTCGCAAACACACCCGATGTCTTCCGATACAAGATGTATGTGTGTGTGTTTTTGTGCTTGCTGACCACCTGTCGACTCAACCCCCCGAGCGGCGAACTACTGCACTCCCGAAAACAAAAAACACTGCAACTTGTCGGCACTCTCTCTTTCTCCGAAGGAGCGGTCTACACCACAACGCATGAAACACTACCGACGGACGTGAAGAAGAAAAAAACATCTAGGTTAATAACTTGGCATATAAATATTTTTGTTTCATTGAGAGTCAAAACATCTTGTGAACTTCAACTTGCATCTTATACAAACGCCGTTACAAAAGATATCTCAAAATTAATGTGACAAACTTCTAGGGCATAGTTGGGTCGAAGATGGTCACGTTTTGCCAATGAACATATGCCGAGAAGACCGATGTGACGAAGTTGCACATGGAACATTTGCCGATGTCGCATGATGTTTGACAGGTACACGTTTGACACAGTCAAATATTTCCTAATCTCGCGGCTTGACTATTTGACGATGCCTGCTGCGCCTACATGGTTGCGTACCGGGAATGCATTCCAGAGTCTCAGGTGAGGGAGGAATCTTGCGTACTGACGCGTAGTATTCCTCGTTGTGGGTCATCTCCTTCCGGACTTCTTGCACGGGCATCTGCATCACTTCTTGGGGTTCCGAGCGGGTTGGCCGGCTGCCGCGGGTAGCGCGTGTGATAAGCCCTCCTACAATTTGACAAAAAGACGTCAAGCTGGAAATAAGCCAGCACAAAACGTAATATTTGGGGGAAATATTTATTTAACGCCAAAAAACAGTTAAAATTTGTACAACGTACTGCGGAAACATGTGAATGGTCATACAATAGTGCATTATGAGTGCATGGTTGATATAAATATTAATTCATAAATGAGGAGCATCAGATTTAAGCAGTAAATCGCGAGAGATTATTCATACTTAAAATGAACTCGAAAGCTAGATATAATGGCATAAGACGTAGTGGGAATTTTTGATGGGGTGCAATTCCCATGTAGTTTGAAACTGGATTTGAGACACTTTTCTAATGTTCTAATATCTTAATATGTGTGATCAAAATGTATGATAACATTTACCTGGAATAAAATAGATGCTGACAAAGAGTGTATTGCGTGCAAGGTACAGAAGTGAACTAAAAAAGCACAAGTAAGCTGTAGTAGTACTGAAAATACAAATAAAGGTGTATTTTTTTAAGGTTGAGATTCAAGTCATAAGGCCTCCTTTTCTGCCTCACTGTCAGTGTTTTATAAAACATCTCGTATATTTCATTACGTTTGTAACGTATAAGCAACTGTTGAAAAATAATTTTCTCCGGCAATTTTCTTCTCTTTTGAGTTTTGAGAATCTTTGAGATTTATAAGTGAAACATTCACAGAAAAATTAAATACAAAATAAAGAAATAAAACAAAAAGAAGAAATATGTAAGATGACAAATGGAAGAGTACTAATCAACCTATTGCCTGGAAAATATTTGAAATGTACACCTCGTTTTCTTTCCAAGTTTACGTTCTTTCCAAGTATTTAATGGAGCTGGTCAACAAAATACTCACCTAAGAACGCGCGCTTTTTCCAACAGAAGCAGACGGAAAAGAAACTGAGACACGCCGTGGCCAGTGAAGCGACGGTTAGCAGCAATACCCTCAGATTCCAATTCAGTTCGTGATCATTCCGGGACACTTCTTGACTTGGTCCCATGGCTCCTACAAGAAAGGAAATTTCACGAAAACCATCTAGAATATTTTCCTCGAAAAAAGGATAAGGCAGAATACTAAAAAAATTTCTAACGAATTTTTTCTATACGATGGAAATTAATTCTTTATAGACTCACCTACTTGATCGCTAAGAGTTTTAAACTTATATTTCGTGATTGTTGAACCAGCAGAATTGTGAGCCGTTATTCGAAGCTTGTAGGTTTGTCCTGGAGTCAAGCCCACCAAAGGATATACGCTTGTGTCTCGAATGTTATTTCCAACTGAAAATAAAAACAAAACGGACACTGTGATGTGTTTATTACTTATAAGAATACAAAATAAAGCGCATAATAACTAAACTTTACTTATCTATATGACTAATTTCCGATGCGTGTAAAAATTGAAATAAAACTATGCAGCTCCGGCCTAAGCGCCTAAAGTTTCGTTAGATTGAACTGATGCCTTATTTTACGTGGCGAGACTCGTGCCATTAGGCCCGCTCTTGACCATGCAAATTTCGCTACGCTCCTTTTACGCACGAGCTAGAAAGGAGATTTGAATTTAGCTCAGAGGCTTCATTTAGGCTTGAGGATCTTTTACATGCAGTAAATCCACTAACATGGGACAGCCGGCTTTACTTTCGAAGGAAGCCGTACGAAGGATTATATATATATATATATATATATATATATATATATATATATAAATTTTCACTCTCAATGCATCACTGCTTACGATGCAGCTTAGATCGTGCGACAGCAAAGTTCGAAAGAAGATGCAACCCGCCATTAAATATTTGTTATTCATGTGTTGCGTTGTGAAACCGCACCTTTTTTATATTCGTGGTACGTGAAGAACAGCTGTACTGTGTATAATACTATCCTATGTTATAGAAATTAGCGAATAATGTGTCTAGATTTTGATTCTTCTATCTATTGGAAAGTATGTTAAATGTATTGGCATCACGGATTCCCTCTCATGAACTGATAGGGATACACTAAAATGAGTGGTTAGGATGCAAACAGCAACAACTTATATGTTTAATTCACGATCTATCTGAGCTCTAAAAACACTATCGGTTTCACGAAACAAATGTGTACCCTATATATTTCAAAAAAAATGGAAGATTACTCAGATTACTTTTGTTTCAGCGAAATTTTGATATCTTCATTTTCCTTCATAGTTCATGACAACCAAAAGACCTGAAAATATTAACAAATCCAGTAAAAACGCACAATTAGAACGCGCACACACACAATACACAGCTTCCCTCACTCGTTCATACTACGTCGTAATGGCGCATATCACCACGCTTGGCCGGAAGCGGCCATGGCCGGCCACGTAGCGGCCGGATAAGTCACCCGTGAGCATCAGCGTGCTCTCAATTTGATGTGCTATTATTGGCGAATTCTTTATGTGTTTCTCATATATTCACAGGTATTTCTCAGTGTTTTTTTACTAATAGCATTAAAGCATCTATAAATGTTGTCTGTACTTCTCTAAAATATTAAAAATGCATTAGTTTTTTAAAATTTGTTTGTTCATCTGCGCATCTATCGATGACTCAACGCCTGACCACTAGGTGTAGGACAGGTTCGAAAAATATTTAAACTTCTAAAAAGGTTGTAGTGAAAAATTGAACTACACCATACTTAAAAATTTAAATACACTTCCTTTTATTTGAGCAATAAATTTAAAGAAAAAATTGCAACCATTAAAAAAAACTAAAAATGTCACTGGGTTTTTGGGCAGAGCACCCTGAAAAATTAAAATATCTGAATGATTCTAAAATAACTAAACTCTAGTTTTCCTGTGTTTAGCGTATTTGAGCTCAAAACTGACTAACCTGAAGAAGTTTTTCGTGACATCTTTCCATCTGGGCACACACAAATATTCCGATTTGAGGTACAAATCTGTGTGAATACCGTGTGAATACTGTGTGAATACCGTGTGAATACCTTGCCACCAGAACCAATCTTAACCATATTCAGGATAGCAAAGACCTTAATACTGACGTGTGTGAAAAGTTACAGTAAAAAAAATCTTAAACACGGATTTTACTGCCCAAATGTCTAGAGTGTATTGATGTAATTGTACTTTACAATACATTATTCAATTATAGAACGCATTTTCTTACTAGGTTGTGCTGGTGCAAATAATTTGGGCTGTTACTAAGCATTTTTTGTATTTTAGAAAATTAGAATAAAATAAAGTAATATTATTCACGACATTAAAGTTTTTTTAGCTACTCGACAAATACCGCCTACTCGCTAACGTCGCTAGTGAGGTAATGCCTTCCTCTCGTCGATAATGTATCTCTTAATCGTCTAGTATTTTATAAATTAGTATTAATTGCATGATTCAATGTTTTATTCTACTCTGAAAGTTTTTTTACACACATGGCAATAGTATTCAGGGCTTTAGGGTTCATGCCATTCTTAGACGTGAAAAATGAAACCACAGGCGTACTTCCATCATACTTATTTCATGGCGTTTAATGCAGAATTGCTGTCAGTACCGTCTCAAACTATTAAGACCCAACGACCAGACAAATAAAGGATAATAATAAAAAAATATAATTCCGCCTCAGATTTCACTTTCTACGCTATATCACCAGAACATTACAACCTACATGAAAAAAAATGAAAAAAACCGCGTGCACTCACCGACTTCCCAGTGGTCCTCCTTGCCGGGGATGTAGTGCGAGTACTCGACGACGAAGTAGAGCAGCGGGCAGCCGCCGTCGGGCCACGAGTGGAAGTTGATGCCGACGGACGTGAAGTTGACGGCGAGCAGCTCCGCGTCGGGCGGGCTGAGCGGCACGGCGCCGCGCGTGCGCACGTTGAGCGTGGCGCTGGGCTCGCTCGTGCCGACGCGGTTGTACGCCGTGATGAAGACGTGGTAGCGCGTGCCGCAGCGCAGCCCGCCCAGCGAGTGCGTGCGCGCCCCGCCCTCCAGCTCCAGCTCCTCCCACTCGCCGTGCTCGTACTTGTAGTGCAGCACGAAGCCCCGCACCAGCGTGCCGCCCGTGTCGCCGATCTTCCACTGCAGCTGCAGCGAGTCTTGCGAGCCCCCGGTCATGAGGAGCACCGGCGCGCTGGGGGGAACTGCGAGCACACCCACACAATCCCTGTTCGTGTGGAGACTAGAGCAATGGAGCCCTACCTCACTATGCTCACGAACACCGTCACAGAGCCTGCCCCTCAACTTGAACTCGCCGAGTGAAAAAAAAAAAACTCTTCAGAATTAGATGAAAGCAACTCCATCTGTGTAGAGCCTAGAGCATTGAAGCCCTACCTTATTACGCCCACGGACACGTCAGATTCTGAACCTTATCATGCACCCCGTGTGGAATACCTCTTCCTAATTAGATGAAAGCAACCCCGTCAGTGTGAAGACTAGAGCTCCATAGTCCTATCTTATTGTACCCACGGACCCTTTCTCAGAGCCTAAACATCACCATGGGCTCCCGAGTGAAATAACTCTTCATAATTAGATGAAAGGAAAATGACTGTCATGGAGCACCAGAGCGCTACGGAGCACTGAGGATACGCAGCCGCTCTCCATCTGTAAGGAGATTAGGGCACTGGAATCTCTCTTACTATGCCCAAGGACCCCTTCTCAGAGCCTGGACCTCATCATGAACCCCCGAGTGAAATAACTCTTCACAATCAGATGACAGCAATCCCGTCCGTGTGTAGACTAGAACGCTGGAGTCCTACTTTATTATGTCCACTGTTATGGCGTAAGCAGATAGGGCGGCGGCAGTAGCCCAGCGGCGCATCGGAGAGGCTGGTGGCACTCTGGCACTAGCCGACTGAGCGTCGGGCCCAGCAATGGAAGGTGCTGGGAGGCGCCGCTAGGGGGCAGGGCGGCAGCGGCGACCGGGCCGCCCATTGAGCCGGAACGACGCGGGGAAAAGGGAGACTCGCTCCGCGGGCTCGGGAGCTATAAAGCGCCCGCGGGGCCGGTGAGAGTGATGGTCTGAGTGCGGCGAACGAGTGTGATGTGTCTGAGTGCGGCAGTGAGCGACGAGGTGCCTAGGTTATTTGACGTGCAGTGTTGGTAACGGTATTTCTCCGGGTGATTGATGATTAGTGTTTGTGAAAGGGACCTCTTCTGGAAAAGGGTGAACTGGCTTGTACTTGGTTTATGCTTTTGGATTCGGAATAATAAACCTGCATTGTTGATAAGAACTGTTATCGTCTACATTGTTCCTGAATATACAACACCCACGGGCACCTCACAGACTGGACTTCGCCATGAATCCCTAAGTGAAATAACTCTTCACCGTTAGATAAAAGCAATCCCGTCCTTGTGGAGACTAGGGCGTTGGAGACTTACCTTATTATGCTCACGGACAGCTCAAAACCGGAAACTGACCATGGACTCCGTGTGAAGTAACTCTTCAAAATGAGATGAAAGCAACTTCGTTCGTGTAGAAACTAGAGCACTGGAGCCCTACCTTATTATGCCCTTCTCAGACCCTGATCCTCACCATGAGCCCCAAGTGAAATAACCACTCACAATTAAATGAAAGCAACCCCGTCCGTGAGGAGACTAGAGCCCTACTTTATTTTTATGCCCACGCAAGAGTCGTAAATGCAATTCACTTTTTCAGAAAAATAACTAACATCGAAGAAAAACGTTCTACTGTGTTTACGACAGTCGTTTAATAAAACCTGGCCAAACCGAATGTACAATTCAAACCGGGCAAACATCCTAACTACCGCCACGCAGGACGTTTTCTTAACGCCAACCTTGAACGACGAGCTGGTACGCGATGCGGTCGTTGCCCTGGTCGTTGTACACGCTGCAGGTGTACTCGCCCTGGTCGGCGCGCTGCAGGCTGTGCAGGATGAGCGTGCCGTCCGGGTGGATCTCCGTGCGCGGGTTGGGCACGACCGGCGTGTCGCCGTCGCGCCGCCACTGGCGAGAGGGCGGGGGCAGCCCCACCGTCTGGCACGGCAGGATGATGTCGCCCTTCCACCCGGCCACGCGGGTGCCGCCGAACGACACGATGCCAGACGTCACTGCAAAGCGGGGCCGACGTGTCATTCATTGATTGGTTGATTGATAGTGATTCCGGGCGCGCCAACGAATAGGGTCGTAAGTCCCGCAAGTGTAGTGCATGTTTCTCTCCGGGAGGTGGCGGTCTTCCTCCGTGGATGGAAAGATCTGGCTCCGACTCACTGTCGGCTAGATTGATAAGAGAAGACGATGTGTGGATTAGCGATACTATCTACATAGCTAAGGCGATTTCTAGCGGTCGTCTGTGCTCTTCGATAATTTTCCTTGTTTTTTTTTCTACGAATACCAGGCGAATGAATTGAATTGAATTAATGCGTGAATTGAATTGAATTAATTTACGTGGCGAGACTCAGGCCATCAGGCCCGCTCTTCCGTCCGACCATGTAAAATTTCCCTACGCTCTTTTCACCAACTAGCAGAGGAAGGAGGTATTTCAGGAGGAGAAACAGGCGATTTTTGAATTTTGCTCAGAGGCGTCATTTAGACTTGAGAATCTTTTACATGCAAGTAAATATACTAACATGGGACATTACTTCCCCTTCGAAGGAAGGCGCCCCTCGAAAGGATGTATTCGCCCTTAAAAATCCACGGCTTCGATCGGGTTTGAACCCGCCAACTTGGGTATACCAACCGTTACACCATCGCCGCGTGCATGAAGGAGTATGCCATGGAACAGCCATGCACCGCGCGCGATCTTTCCTTCCTCATTCTGGTCCCTATCTTCACCCCTTACTTACACTTACACCCCCTACAATACCACACATGTAGGTAAACCAGTCGGGAGCATACCGCTTGCCCGGCTGGGACGGTACCCACCGGTGGAAGATATCTGAAGGTATTTGAAGAGGAAAGAGCGAGGAATCTTTAACGACACGTACTTCCGAGAAACCTCAGAATTATTTTTACGCCCACACGCTGCAAGATACGGACGATCCAGTTTGCATACTTATCTTTTAATGTACTTAACATAATAATTTTGTAATAAATTCTTGTATATATTTAGAGCCTGGATGATGATTACTACGCGATCGAAAGATATCAAAAATTATATTTATTGATATTTATATATTTTTTCTCAGCTCATTGAAGGATTCTGTGTACATTACTTAGTGCCAATGGATTAGAAAAGATTTGTAGGTAACGTAAACGAAATACGTATTTATGCATAAACGATACAAAACCATTGGTGTCCATAAGAGATCTTTCTTCAATTGATCTCAGAAACATTATACTTTAAATTAAGTTCTCAGTGATATTATACACCTGAAATATTTCATATTACGGTTAAAATTTGATATCTTTATGACGCTCAAAAACCAAATATTTTTTGGAACACTGTTCTTACGGTTTTTAGGTCGCTTGTTAATAACTTGGTCATATAGTGACCCCTGTGATTGTTTTAACTTTTGGGGGATCTGTAAGAAGGACACTTATTTGCAACACGAACACACACAAAAACCATGACCGAGGCGGGATTCGAACTCACGACCCATCGAGCCGGGGCAGCTACTGTCTGCACATTCGGTCTTTGCGAGCTCGGCTACCCAGACGGCATTATTACGTTTATTGGACAACTTTGAAGCAAGCTGAGTTTTTTTAATTCACATCTATCAGAACATTATTTCTACGCTGCAATTCTTCTGCGTCAAATGTAGACTATGTACATTTGCATGGTACAATTGATAAGAAAATAGACATTTAGACACAATAAAACATTTTCTACTCTAAATCATTATCATCAAATCATAACTTGAAATAAAAGTAAAGCACAATATTTTATTATTGATTGATGTTTCGTCTTACATTTTGTTGCAGGTGATATGGCAGCAACTGTGGAACTCTTTCCTTCTCCTATTCTTGTGAATGCTGTCACCCAAAATTCGTACCGACGCTGTCTGTTAAGGTCGGCGTATCTGTGCTGTAGATGAGTAGTTGACGAGTGTGGGACAGACCGAGCATCTACTTGCCGTCCGTCCTCCAGGACACGGACGTAAATATTATACTTAGTTATCACTCCATTTGGTTGTTTAGGTGGAAGCCATGCTATTAGAGTCATTTGGTTCGTTATAAGCACACTTTTAATATCACTAGGAGCTCCTGGAACTACAACAAACAAAGATAGGAAAATTAACGTCAGTCAATCGTAATATTTATTTTAAAATCACGTAATATTTGCAAAAAGCATGCACTAAAATAATAACAGCCTTTTAAATAATACATTTTTAAAGTATTACTTTACAAATTCAGTAACATTAGCTTCATACTTATTTTTATTGTTTTCAGTTTCATCTTACCTATTGTGTTACAGCATTCCATATCAACAGTTATTTTTTAGCAAGGCAACGAGAATTAAATAAAATCCTACACATAAATACATAGAATGAACATACATAACAAAATAACAATTTCATGCTAAATACAAACAAATTGGCGAGCACAACAACTAATAAATACGTCATTCATATACTCATTATTCATTTTCACTTACCATCTTCTGATGTTCGACAATACAGTGGATGGGATTTTGCCCCGTCTCCGACTCTCGTAAACGCAATTAGCTCAATACTGTAATTCGTATATTTGAACAAATTGTGTAAAGTTGTTGTGAGAGCAGTCGTAGTTTTTGTTCGAGATTGCATCATTTCTGAAAAAAAAAAAAACCCACATTGCACATAATGCCAGTGATTTAGTTGGACCGGAACGCGCTCCCAAGAATCTTTTTCTTTAGAATACTACAAGATTGAATATACTGAAGCAAAACTGTTTACCGCCAAGAATAGTGGCAAATGTACACTGATTTTTAGGGATCAAAGAGTCCAACTGCTGAATTAGTGAAACGAGTTCCGGTAGATACATTTTCCCGACTAATCACTGCATAACACGCATATTTACATGAAAACAATTAGGACTGACACAGAGTCACTGACTATCGATTTCTAATTTCTACAGCTTACTTAAATTATGAAATTTATAAATTAAAATTTGAGTTACATAAATTATAAATTATATATAATTAAGTATATACATTTACATTATGTTTATTAATATTAACAGACAAATACCAGAACTGTTCAAAAAGTAATGATAATAGGGACCCTGAGGAAACATGTGTTTCGAAGTGTGGCACTACTGAATACCATCGTGTAAGCTATTTGCTTCGCCAACAATACTTTTATTTTCATGTTGACCGGTGTAGTGAGTAAACGTATGTGGCGCTTCATGTAACGTCAGTTAAATATTCGCCTACCATATCCGGCATGGATAAAACGTTGGAGCAACGTTTTAACGTGAAATTTTTGGTGAAACTCGCGAAGAACCGAGAAGATATATTTGAGTTATTGACTAAGGTGCATGGTGAAAATGTTATGAACCAAGTGACCTTGTACAAGTGGTATAAAGCGTTCGAGAACGGTAGAGAGAGCATCACCGATGAACTGTGGGAGGGGCGACTTTCAAGGTCTCGCGCCGCTGTTGTACAGAACACAGCTGCCGCTATTATTCGCGCAGATCGACGAACGACCATTACAGAGCTTGCTGCAGTATTAGACATTTCAATCGGCGGCGCTTTTTCGATTGTGCACGATAATTTGGTCATGCGACGCGTATCATGCAAATGGGTGCCGTGATTTTACTGCATCATAACGTGTCGAGACAGCACGTCGTTCGCACTGTAGTGGATTTCTTGAACGCTGGAGGCATCGTAACTGTACCTCATCCACCATACTGTCCAGATTTGGCTCCTTCTTCCGACTGTTCTCTGAATTCACGTTTCCGCTCACGGACACGAATTCAAGGACAAACACGAGGTCATCAAAGCAATGGAGGCGCGCTGCATGGAGGTCGGGAAAGATGGCCTGGCGTTCGTGTTCAAAAAGTGGCTGGAACGAGGCTACAATGTTTTAGAACTGAGGGCGGTTACTTCGTAAAAGAGCCTGTAAATTTAGAAGATTGAATGAATATTTTCATTCTGTAGAGCGTTTTATCATTACTTTTTTAACAGCCTTTGTAGATGAGACATAATGTATACGATTGTGGTAAATATTAATAACTACTAGGAAATTTCATTGTCCAATTTTCTCGAGGGATATTGCGAAAATCTCATGAAAATTCTGAATTATTTCTTCTCTTAATGTTAGAATACTACTGCTCTGCATCCATAGTGGAATAACTGAAATATGTTTTGTTAGGAGACGCATGTGGTGATCCAATTTAAGGTATGAATTGCAATGGTGTCACTACACTGTCGCTATAATTTTACAAAGAATGAATCGGTAAGCACAAATTCATTGAAAATCATATTTATTCCTAATAATAACTTATTGTTAATTTTTTTAGTTATGCTATTTTTGCACTAAGGAAATTAACTCATAGACTTCTGTGTACCATTCTTATTTACAAACACATTTTTTCCTTTCGTGTCTATAAACAAACAAGACTTTTAGAAATACATGCGGAATAACAAGTAAAATCGAGATATATTTTTTTGAAATATAGGTCGCTAATATAAACCCTGAATATAGCCTACCTCGTCATTTAACGCAGTCATTTCCAAGTAAATCCTCTTTAATTTCCACATGACCTAAATCTCTTTGCGGAGGCAAGTACGCCAGCTATAGCTTCTACAACGGTAGGATCTCCCTCCACGATGTATCGGGTAGTACAAAACATAAGGCGAAAGTTAGTAATTGCTAATAAGATAATCGTCACATCTCTCAGGTACAGGCTACTAATCCTTGATGATGATGATGATGATAACGATGACGATGACGATGACGATGACGGTGACGACGACAAGATACAGAACTCTTTAGCGCAGATAGATTATCTGAACATTTTAAGAAGAATACTTTTAACTTGCCATGCATCAATTCACCACCCAGATTTTCGTTTTTGTTTAAGGATGGTTTTCAAGATGAGAAGCAAACTCTTACTTAACTCGTGAATCACTTGGAAATGGCTGGTTTAAATATGGAGGAATATTAAGAATTGAGATTATTAAGAAAACGCAATAGCTTCATACAAATGTACGATTTCTAGGTTTTCGTGGGTCCAGATGTCTCTATTGCATACACACGCTTTCGGCTCTCGGTTCTTGTGTTCCACTATTAGTGTTCTCTCATTTTCTTGAGCAAATAATGAACAGAAGCTACACATGGCATGTGCACAAATAACGATTGAATTACTTATTAGCGTGCTATATAAGTAAAAAGTACTCTTGCTATATTATATAATCACCGTCACATATTTAGTCCCCGTGCCCTATCTCTCTATATCCTAATACTTTGTCAGTAATTTTCCCTTATACTAGGTTGACGAGATTGGGTTGTCGTCTCCATTATTCAACTTAAAATAGTTCTAGAGCGATGGTAATGATCATAGAGCTCTAAAAAACAGATGCAACATCGTCCCCAAACGCTACACAGTTTGAACTGTTTTTGACGTTAAATAAATAAAGTTACATTTACGCATAATGTCAGCCATGACCACCGTACTATGTGGACTTTCTTAAGCAAATTCTTATTCTACACCTCGAATTTTCAAATTCTTCCAGGAAAATAGTTCACCGCTACACCGAATGAAATATTTACAACTATCACTACCATCACCACCACTACCACTATCACAGTCACCTTCACTATCACTATCACACTCACCGTCATCTTCCGCTCCAAACTCCACCACCAGTCCAAAGAGGCCTCCACCTTGGAAACCATATGGAAGAGGTCATTAAAACGCACGCGGTTTGCAGCTCGCCACACCCGCCGAAACGCGCACCTACCGTTTTCCGTCGGGGGCAGAATGGGCTCGTATATCAGTCGGTAGCCCTGAATGACGCCGTGAACCAGCGGCTCGGGAGGCGGCTGCCAACTCACTTGCACCGACTCCGAAGACAGCGCGGAGCAACGCACATCTCGAGGAGGTGCTTCGGGAACTGCTCCAACACAACCAAAACACACACACCATGGAGGTGAGTGGGTTTATGAACGGGTCAATTTAGGATCTCTGGTGCAGAAATGAAGAAATAATGGAAGTCATCTACGTCAACGTAATATATTCACTTGGAGAGTCGGCTTTCGGCGGCTTTGTCGTCATCGTGAGTCTCGCTGTGCGTGGCAAAATACGGGAGACTGTGTTAAGTTGAGAAAGATGGCAATTATTTCTTCACGTAAATACGTCAACAATACCACATCAGAATTCCCACAATTAGGATCTTTGGGTTAAGGACTGTTTCGAGTCCGAGTTCTGCGTCTCAATTGAGAGGTCTCTCGCTCTCCGATTGTAAGTCAGCAAACATCGCGTTGTGATGTCGTAGGCTTCCTCGGCCAGAGTCATAATTTAAGCGGTCCTGGTGACGTCATATCGTGGTCTTCTTCAGGTCTGTAGGGTTGTACTGCGGTACTACAGCCCTGAAGTAGAGCACGATATAAGGTCGAAACGTCGGCACCTCACAATGTCCAACGCGGCGTCACACAGGCAGCCCAGATCACATTGCGTTGTGACCTGGTGTCCCGATTCGCGCAGTGAATTGCCTGAATCGTCCAGATTTTGGAGGATGTGTTTTTTGGGAATGGAAGATGAAAGTATCGAATCATCGATATCGAGTATCGAATCATCGAAAGTATCGAGTCTGGACCAAGAATGGGGACGGACAGCATGGGAAGACAAGGATCGCCCGCGGCCTGATTCTCGATATTCAAGGTACAGTATAACTCTCGATATTCCGAATTATATTCCAAAAAAAAATATTCTGATGCCAATTTCATTGCTGGGATCTATGGCTTTTGAAAGGATAAATTAATTTTGCTATACAATACTTTGCTTCATCGCCAGTTCACACAATATTTTTAAGTTCTTTTTAGATTTTATTTCGCGTAACTTCTCTTTTCCGGTACCTAGGGAAATCATGTGATACCCCGTGACGAAGAACTCAGGAACAATACATTTATGCTATTTATAGAGTTAGTATTTAATTGTTCTATCTAAAAATAAAGTAAACTCTAACAGTTCTCGGAGGAAGTTTCGGGCAATCGGTTTACTGTCGTACAAATCTGTTTCAAGAAATCTAGTCTACTTTGCTACAAACTGAATTCAAATTCAAATTGACTACGCCGATTGCATCAGAATTATTCCAATAAGATGGAGAATATTCATCATTTTTGTCGTCACAAAGAAGGTTCTTCACCTCACTACTTACGAGTAAATATAAGACGACTCTGTTATAAATTCTTAAACATTTAAATATAGGGTTAGCTAAACAAATAAAATACCGTTAGTATGTCCATATTTTGTTCTACAACTATAGAAAATAAGATATCTCACCATCTTCTAATGTGTGTCCTTGGATTTCCTCCGAGAGAGGACCTGGTCCTCTACTGTTAAAAGCTTGAACGACTAAGCCGTATTTAGAGTACTTCTTTAATCCACCTAGACGTGCTTCTTCCTTGCCATTTCCTTTGAAATTTACTGTGGTAAAGTTGTACTGCTTCTTGTTTTCCATATCCCTGAAATAATAATTTTAATAATAAAAATAAATATTATGTAGCAGTTATCTCACGGGGTGGCAAATGACGTATTTGTCAGGGACAGGTAGGAACAGATAGAAGCCGCTGTTCATGTCGTCTTAGCTTGTTCAATTATAGCCAAGTACAAAAACCTGAAAAGGGAAGTTAGGGTCTGTAGATACCTCTACTGGCTAATCTGTAGCGTTCACACAGTTCCAAACACACGCAACAAATTGTACGAATACTCATAACAACAACAACAACAACAACAACAACAACAACAATAATAATAATAATAATAATAATAATAATAATGCTGATGATGATGATAATAATACTAGAAGAACAGTGACAGTATGCTAAAATGGCCAAGAAAATAGTTCAAAAATGAGGCTTCCGCGGTTAAAGGGATGTGCTCAGTCTTTTGGAACAAGAGGGAGGACATTTTTATAGACTTTTTGAAACCCGATCAAACAATAGACTCTTGTCGCTACATTGCAACTCTGATCAAAGTGAAGAATATAATTTACTTAGAAGAATTAATTAATTTTGGCCAGAGAAGAAGACAACTTTGCTCCTACGGCATGCTATCCCATACCAGTCGACGATTCATGTCGACCATGAATCCCATTTCCAAATGTGGACTGTCGTACCACACTCACTATATGTCCGGATTTGGCACCTTTAAACTTCGTTCTGTTCAGACCAATAACGGACGGATTGCGAGGACAACTTAACAAAGGTGGTGTCGAAAGAACTGAGGTGTTGATCACCTCGGTTGGTACAGATTTTTACGAGCGTGACATAGAGACTCTGGTTAATTGTTGGGGGAAATGCATAGAAACAAGGGCGACTATATTAAACACAGGAATATAACGTGGCGTGAAGTGCAGTGACGTTGTGAAACTGAGAGAAACGTGTGAGTAAGAAAGACATTACAGCTCGCTGTATCGCAGTGCGGTGAAGTGAAGTGTGAAGTGAAGTGAAGTTTGGTGAATTGGAGTTCTATGAAAGATTGCACGGTGAAATGTTCACGTGATTTTGTAAAGTTTGTAGATTTTCTATAGTTGTTAAGTTCTGTAATGTTAAGTTAGTGTATTCTGCCACCAAGTTCTCACACTTAAATCTAATCTAATCTAATAACATTACGGGAGACGAAAGTAGTAATGAAAAATAAAAGGACAGGCACATATAAATGGTCAGGATGCTACTCGATCGCACAATTTCATAACACTTATCACAATATTACATAGATTAAAATAGAAGATAATTATACAGCTGAGTAAAAGAACGTGCAACTAATATTAGAGAATGTATCACGAAAATAAATTCGGTCACACAAAATCGAATTTGCTTCGGCGTTTTTTATAATTTAACATCTAATTTTCAAATTTTTCGATTCTTGATAAAGAAACAAATATTTTCCACACACGTTTTGAAAACAATTTATTTACTAACATTTATGATTTTATAATTTCTAAAAAAGCTAATGAAAGTATTACTTTACTTTGTAATTGAATCATTACATATATTTTCTCTTCCTTGAATTAAAAATTTCTTCCCTCTCTTCCACCATTTTGTATTGGATTGTCAATGGAATCAAACTATTTTTGTTTAAACATGACCTTCTCAGATGAATGGACGAAAGTTAAAAGATTCATTCAGTATAACATGCCCATTGGTTTTGTTCCTTTTTTGCACTTTATTTTTGTATCCAAAATGTTAAACATATTCTGGGTGAGCTTGTACCTTTTATTTGTTGGTTTATTTATTGGTTTTGATTTATTGGTTGACTGATTCCTTTTAATATTTAACAATCCACCAACAACTTGGTCAACGATTGTTCTAACGGGAAACGGTCAATTACTTTGTACCAATTTTACACTGGGAACTGATTCAACTTTCTCAGCGTTTCTACCGTGATTCTTTATCAGCACTCCACATTCGTGCATTGGTCATGGAATCACCCCTTCATAAAATAAGTCATTAATGATTTTTTGGGTCTGTACACCACCAATGATACGTAAATTGCTTCGAAATGGGGGTTGTGCTTGTCAATAAATGTCCTACTCTATATCAGAGTGGAAGATCACCATATCTATCATGATGACAATCCTCTGACGGGAGAGTTTCCATTTCCTTCCAAAAGATCTCACATATAGCACCTTACGCACTACGTTAGCTTCACGCACATCAAAATCACCAACCACCTCTCACTAATAACACGCCCACACAGTTCACAGTACACAATAAAATTGAACTGAGGTTAGTAAGACGTTAAACCATGCCTTGGCACGCACTAACGTTTAGACTGGACTAACGGTGGATCTTCTTCCGCCTATCTTAGTCCGGACTAAAAAGAACTATGAATACGGTCGAATATATTTTCAGTCGGTATGGATACATTCCACAGGAATGCGACGTGAACCACAAATATTCATCTCGATCAGGCTGTTCGTTCTTTTTCCTCCTATCCATTGTGCCATACTCAAATGGTCTTTGTTTTGCTTATTTGAACATGAATGTAGCTTTATGTTTTGTGCACATTTCCGTGAGCCAAGTGGGGAATGTAATAAATCAAACATCGTTCTCCATGTTCTTTCAATATGTGATTCTGTGGTTCCTTCACATTGAGCACGAAAATAAATAAGAGCCAAAATATGCAGCTCATTTGTCGTTGCAAATATTCTTCATTACAAGGGCACAAATTTTGTCTTATTATTAAATCTTGTCAAAACGCTCGTTGCTACTTAAATTCATAATTCATCTCAAAATAGTAAGAGCTAGAGATAGAGTAGGAGTTGAAGAAAACATGCGCAGATCGCAACTTCGTCTCCATAGTACGTCGCGCACAGATTTTAACTGTTTAGTTTTGTCAATTAAAACAAATAAATAATTATGTGCTTAGATGGCAAAATGATAAGTATTATGATAAGTATTATTAGGACATGAAACACAAAAGGACATAAGTGACTCTTGTTTGCCAATATTTAGGAGGTGGCAAATGGTGCATTCCTCTTGTAATTTGTGAAGAAAAGAAGGTGGCAAATTGCAATCAAACAAAAGCCACTGAGTAATTTTAATGACATCTTGATGCTTAAAATTGCTGACATACTTTTTTTAAAAAGCGACTTATATCATTTTGCAATTTTAGCACAGTATTTATCTAAAACTCCGTCTAAGACGGGACATACCCGATGTAGCGGTAGCCGACGTAGTGGCCCAGGAGCGGGCCGTTCCACTGGTCGAGGGCCGGCGGGTCCCAGTTGAGGATGAGCTGCGTGGAGCTGAGGGCGTCCACCGAGAGGTGCAGCGGGCCCCCGGAGGGGGCTTCCTCGTCCGTCCTCACGAGGATCTCGTGGCTGGGCGTGCCCGGGCCGAGGGTGTTCTCCGCCACGACCTGGATGCTGTACGTCGTCGCCGGGCTCAACGGCGAAATGACGGCGGTGCTCTGTGTGCCCTCTACGCTCGTTTCAACACCCGGCCCTTGCAGGACGTCGAGGTCTGACGGGAAGTCGACGTTCCGGCTAAAGGGCGAGTGGGAACCTGGATGAGGAAATATTGATTGATTGACTAACCAACTGATATATTGATTAACTGATTGATTGATTGACCGATTGATTGACTGATTGATTGACTAATTAAATGACTGATTGATTATTTTGTGGTTCCGGGTTCGGCTATGATCACTAGTCCTATCCGTATTGTTCATGTTTTATCACGCGTGGTGGTGGTGGTGGTGGTGGTGGTGGATGATGCGATCCGGCGCCAACCTACACGTCGGCTTGCTATATTTTTCCCATCCAGGTATCTCTCACTAGTGGGAAACCGCCCCAGCCGATACAAATTATACGCTCTCGTCTGATTTCTCGACATGTGTGGTAGTGTAAGGACAAACGTCTTGGTATATCAGAACATGTCAATATAGGAACTTGGAATGTACGAGGCATAGCTAACAAAGAATACGAATTGCTAAGAGAAGTCAGGAGTGCTAAACTCGATTTGGTTATGTTATCTGAAACTAAAAAGAAGCAGAGGGGAACATGTGATTTGGGAAACTATATATTAATTTATAGCGGTGTACCTATCGAAAATAGAGCAGTAGCAGGAACAGCTATTCTAATAAATGAGAAATGGAGAAATAGGATAACTTCTTACAGTTGGATAAATGAAAGAATTGTAACATGCAGATTCAAAATAGCTAGAGGATATATGAGTATTATATCAGTGTATGCTCCTGAAGAGGGTAGAAAAGAAGAATCTGATAAATTTTATGAAAGCCTACAAAGTGTACTAGATTCCACAAATAAAAATGATTATATAGTCATAGGAGGAGATATGAATGCTAGGATAGGACAACAGCCCATTAAGGAAATAATTGGAACAAACGGAGAAGTAGTAATTAATCAAAATGGAAAAGTGTTACGTGATTTTGTGAATTTTAACTCATTACGAATAGAAAATACGTTCTTTAGACATAAAGATATCCATAAATTTACATGGGTGAACAGAGGGTACAGATCAATAATTGACTATTTAATTGCAAATGAAAAGATGGGAAAACTATTTCAGGACGTGAGAGTGATGAGAGGAATGGATATAAATTCAGATCATTTCCTAGTAAGAGGGAAAGTAATCCTTAAAACTAAATGGGCAAGAACAACACGCAAAAAGACCACAATAAAGGAAACAGTGTGGAAAACTAACCTATTAGAAGACCCTAGAATCAGAAATTTATTTCAATCACGCATAAGACTATATATGCTAAAGGAACCCATCAGCACGAATATTGAATTAGAATGGCAGAAGCTAACCCAACTGATAGAAAGTGTAGCTTTTGAAACCTTAGGGAAAAGGAATAAATATAAGCCAAAAAAGGGACTTAATGTGTGGAATGAAGAATTGAAACGTGCAGTTCAAAGAAAGAAGGAGTCATATCTACAGTGGCTCATGACGAAAACTCCTGAGACATTGGAAGAATATAAAATACAAAGAAGAGAAACAAAAAAAATAGTAAAAGCTGCACACAAGGAAAGCTGGGAAAGATACATTTCTAACATAGAAAGAGATATACATTGTCGCCAATATACTGCTTACAAAATTATGAAACACCTAAACAGAGAAGAAAAAGACGCAGCAAATTTAGATCTTCTAGATAGAGAAGAATGGATTAAGTTCTGTAAACATCTGTGGACAAAAGAAGAGGGAGAAGATGTAAATGATGAAGAGGAGGAAAATAACAGATGTATATCAGAAATTGATAAAATAGAATTCAATGAACTTCAAGAAGCCTTGCAAAGTTGTAAAAACAGAAAAACTCCTGGCTCAGACAATTTAAATATAGAACTATTTAAATATCTACCAGAAGAAGCCAAAAATAGGCTTCAAGATTTTCTAAATCAATGCTGGCAACAAAAAAGAATACCAATGGAATGGAAGAAAGCAGTAGTAATACCCATTTTTAAAGGAGGACCAAGAACTGACTGCGAAAATTATAGAGGTATAAGTCTTCTGAATACGGCATATAAAATATATGGGAAGATAATAGCAAATAGATTGAGAAACATTGTAGACAGTATATTACTTGAAGAACAAACAGGTTTCCGGAAAGGAAGATCCTGCTCGGATAATATCTTTATATTAAAACAAATAATAGAAAAAAGAAGAGAATACAATCTAAAGACCTACATAGTCTTTATTGATTACAGTAAAGCATTCGATAGTGTACACAGAGGAAAACTATGGAAAATTATGGAAAAAAGAGGAATACCATTGCACTTGATCGAAGTTATAAGAAATATATACCTAGGAACACAGATAAACATAAAACTAAAATCTGGAATTATAGCCCAAGGAAATATTAATAAAGGGGTTAGACAAGGGTGTTGTATTTCACCTATACTTTTTAATCTATATCTAGACAATGCTGTGAGAGAATGGAAACAACAGATCATGAAACTTGATATAGAAGACAATTTTAAAGGAACAAATTTTATTAAAACTTTTATGTATGCTGACGACCAGATTTTAGTTGCAGATAAAGAAGATAATCTGCAAAGGGCACTATATGAACTATATAAAATAACAAAGCAATATAATCTAAGTATATCTACAAATAAAACCAAATCCATGGCATTCCAAGGCTCACAACCTTTAAGATGTAAATTCATATTAGAAAACAAAATTATTGAACAGGTTAATACCTTTAGATTTCTAGGATGTGACGTATCATATCTCGGCGAAGTTGATATTGTAAGGAAGATAGAAAGATTCAATATGATGTGTGGCACCATCAAAAGAGCGCTCAAAGGAAAGGTCCGTAAAGACACAATGCTAAAGTTTTATAAAGTTATGGCAGTGCCTTGCGGACTTTACGGAAGCGAAAACTGGACTATGAACTCCAGAACACACAGTAGACTTCAAGCAGCCGAGATAAGATTTTTAAGATCAGTCCTGGGAGTAACAAGAATGGACAGATTAAAAAACGAGACCATCCGGAAAAATATAGGAATTTACAACTTAAACGAAAAAATTAAGGAATGCAGAGAACAATGGAAAAAACACCTCGAAAGAATGGAAGACGACCGTATTCCAAAGCAAGTGCTTCAGTACATCCCTAAAGGAAGAAGAAGCGTTGGTAGACCCAGGAGAAGATGGTTAGATCAAGGAGGCGCAACGGACCAACCGGTCTAATGCTTGAGGGAGAAGAAGAAGAAGAAGTGTGGTAGTGTAGTGCACGTAGATGTATGCCTGTGTAAATAAGGATGAGAAAAGGACACGGAAACGGAAAGAAAGATGTCGCGCTGTCCGTGTCCCGTTCCTTTGGCTACTACTGATAGAATGTTTCTTCAGGTAGCGACTGACCTCAACCTAACTCTTTCCCAAGTAACGAAAATCCTGTCACCGTCGGGACCCAAACGATAGGTCCTTCATAGCAGTGGCTCTGCAGTGACATCAGCTGATGCTCTGAGCCATCTCACGCGGTATGGGGAAAGGCAATGAAATTGGTGTTGCTAATTGCGTTGTGGTGTGGAAAGTACAGCTGTGGTGCTTGGAAATAAAATGCGATATCAGCAATGAAATCTTACATCGTTGATGACTGTTGATAGAAATGGAATTTTTATTTCATTAAAATACTCTTATTGGGCATTATCTTATTTTCTGACTAGTACCATACATTAAAATATAATGACCAGTCACTGTCATTAGGCATTACCTCACTCTGTGTAAAACACGCATACACACGGCCGAGCAATGCACAAAAACTGATCACATTTTGAAATTATTGCATCTACATATTATAATTAATTGTAATAACTGTGCATCAGAGTGCAACTAATGCACATAGCTTATAAACAAATAAGTATGTGAAACCGTTTCATTGGATTATTAACGCGGTAATTTCGAATCTCGGAAGGACAAAATACTGCAAAAATGTCATGATGTTGGAGGAGTGTAAGGAATAGTTTATTAACGAAATATAACAACATATACTACAACAACATAATGTAAAGCACCTGCTTCATTATCCCTTCTGGCTTTTTTGGTAGGATGCATTATATTGTGGCGTCACCGATTAATTAAATATAATTTTATTATGGCATCGCCAATAACCAATAATTCCTACAGCTGGAAATAGCTCGCGCCGCGGCACAGAAGTGGGTCACGCGACGCCACCGCGACGGGTTTCTTTAGTTCCGCATCGGGCCAGCCCCAAACGCACCCAGCCCCCTTCTGAGAAGCAACCCCGTTTTATTACCCCCTCATAAAAATACTTGCTGCCCCCTCGCCAAAACCTTAGCGGACAAAAGAGCGCCCTCGCGTCCTTCCTTCAGCCGCGCGACCAGGGAATGCCAGCCCCGATGGAGTTGGGCCGGGTGTCAATTAGGCGAGGAAGACACATTTACGACGCGTCATAAGCGAGACCTTTTTTCAGCCGTCGACCGATCCCCCCTTCGGACAATGCCCACCCCCGCACCCGCTTCGGCACGCGCCTGGGTAGGCACCCGAATCCCTGCACGGGCCATTAACAAATTAAATACAGTAGGCAGTCAATTAGCCCATGACGGTCCGGGAATCCGGGAATCGGGAATCCGTGAAATGCGCTTTGACGCGCGCACGTGTCCAGACAGCTGCGATCAGCTCCCGGAGTAACTGACCAAGGGAAGCGAGCGAGAGAGAGAAGCCAGCGACAGACAGAGAACATTTACGGAAAAATACAGAAAAATCGACACGAGATTGGTTAATCAGAATCCTGCGACGCAGCCACCCTCGGCCAATGGGAAGCTTCGCCATGAGGGAAGGGAGAAATTTGGTGTCAGGAATATTTTGGGAAGGGGAAAGGGAGCTCTTTTATAAACGCGATGCACAGTGGAAAGAAGAGACTTCTTAGATTTTTTGGGGGGACTTCACTTGTAAAATTTCTCCGGAGAACTTCGAAATTTTCGTTACCTGAGAACTTCACTTCTAAAAGTTTTTCGGGACACAGCTGCTAAGATTTTCGAGACTACTTGTAAATTTTTGTTACTACGGGAGAATTCCAAGATACTTCTTGGTAGCTAAATGTGCCTAATTATTCAGTCACTCACGATCGGGACGCGAGTTTGGGAAAAGACTTTCCCACAGCCGAATTAGTCAGGACGCGACTCGTAGACTTGTTGCGGAGAAAACTCGGGCGGGAAACTACCGGACCCCGCGCCGGTCCCGCATCAGCCCGCCAGCCTTGCCGTCTACCGTCCCGGGCCCAGTGACAGGCCTCTCCGTTACGTCAGCGCCCGTGGACACTCGCCCCTCTGAGCTTGCTTGAGCTGACAACCTGGAGTCGCCGCTACCGGCTGAGAATAGACGCACCGCAGAAGATCAACGACCCGGAGCCGCCGCCGCCTTTGTCTCGAGGCTGCCGCCTCGGCCCGCCCACGAAGACCAGCAGCCATTGGTGAAAACTATGAGACGATGCCGTCTCACTGAACAATTGTAACGGCGAAAAACTGCAAGTGGCCGCGCTCAGGCCCAGCAGAATTAACCACTTGTAATTAAGTCACAAAGTAGTTTTAGAAAAAAAACTTGCGTCGCCCATTGCGACATTGTAATTTCCCTGGCAGCTTTTTGGTGCCAGGAATAAACAGTTGTTTGTCACAAATGACTCAATTGCTCATTCTTGACCTCCCAACTCTTCCATTCAGTTACATTTCAGGAGCTGAACCTGGCGCCCTCCCCCGTGCACATTAGGTTTGTTTACATTTGGCTGGTCCAACGTGGGGCTAGTTTAGTGCACATTAGGTTTGATTACAATATCCAAACAATAAATCTATTGAATATCTATAGTGGTGAAATCAACTGAATTTAAATTTCATAAAATAATAGAATTATATGAGAATTATCTAGAAACTTAGCAACAACAGTTTTCAATTTTTACGTACCGATTACGAAGTTGTGGCGCACTACATAGCGCGTGATGGGGCTGTTTCCATCGAGAGGAGGGGTCCACGCTATAGTAACACGTCTGCTCCCCTTATCCACCAATCTCACATTAGTGGGATGATCAGGTGCGTCTAGAGATATCACATAGGGACTATTAACACATAAAAAATTACTGGGATATCTTATCATTTGAGATCTTCAAAGCAATAATGATGCCACACGAATAATAAATGATAAAAGATAAGTAACGTTTTGTGTTCCTCTTCAAGTATAGAGTTTGAACGCAAATGCATAGATACAGATTGTATTTATAATTCATAAAATATTGTTAAAATATTAAACTAAAATAACCAGTTAAGAATCACGAAATTTAATTTACATTTGTGTTTTGTACAAAAGTAATTATGATAAGTATTTAAAAAAATATAAAATGGAAAATTTTGTTTTGTATTTGCATTCAATAATATGGATCATTCTGAGCATTAGTGTGAATGAACATCATTTGGAAACTCCGGATAAAGAACCTAGTACCCTGGTATCACATATGGCATTCTGATCTTGTCGTAAGATTTGTCTGTCAGTTTTTTTACACTGTTTCTTCAACTAACATCTGAAAGAGCCAAACGGCTGAATGATGTAAAATCACGGTCTCATTAAAGCTGTGTACTACTTAAAAATATAAATTGAACCGCACGTGTTTGGTGTCAAGAGTCTTCGCGACAAACCTCATAGTAACCATTGCAAAGCATATGGTGATTTATGTCATTTAAAAAGAATGTGAAAAAAGAATATGATACTGAATATTTTCAAAATTAACGTAAAGTGTAAGCTAAATTCTTTTACAAAACAGTAGCGTTTTCTGATGATTTAGACGCTTAGTTTTTACATTTTATATGAACTGCTAACCGAACTGCTTACTTTAAAAACAGTAGATTCAACAGCGAGCGAGTGTGAAATGGTATAATCGTGAACATAGATAATATCTTGAATTTGTATTGTTACTAATTTTTAACAATTTTTCTAAGGTAATGATAAATTTAATATTTCAATTCAATTTAATTCTTACGATTATTTCGAATGAGGTTATTCACACTATTTCACTCATGATAGTTTGACTAATGAAATGAAAGTATTCTAATCATATGAGTCTACTGCTTTGATCTTTAAAAATAATACATTTTGTGTCATGGTTTTAGTCTTCTTACCTCTGATTTCCTGAAGAAACGTATTCGCGGTACTCTAAGAAGCTTTATTTCTATGACCTCTATTTATTCAAAAGTTTACGTGTTTTCCTTCCTCACAGAACTTAACATCATTCTATTACCGAGTCAACACGTGGGTTATAAATATATTGAAATTTACTCAATTAACTTCATTCCTGCGTATATTTTATACTGCATATATTGTATACTAGCTCCTCACATAGTTCGTTAAATCTTCGTAATTACCATTCACAGTTTGCATTTTTCCAAAAGCTATTCCCTGCCACTAGGCGACTTATGAATTTATTTGCAAACTCAGAACATCTTGTTGAACATTTTCGCTTAGTAAACTAAAATAAAAGTGTTCAATTGTCGCTAATGATCGTTTGTAAAACGTTGGGCAGCAATGCAGCTGCGCAATCGCGCTGCATTCAACAGGTAGTGTTTACACCTCATAGTTCCTCAAACGCCCAGTAGATCGCAGAAATTTCACAACAGCGCGTCCAGATACTCTGCCGGAGGAACGGGCGTTTTTATGAACGTTCACATGAAGTACATAAAAAAAGGTATAAAATACGTTACCCTGTACAACAAGATGGATTTCCGTCTGATCATGACCATACTCGTTTCGGGCAAAACACGTATATATTCCACCATCATCGGAATTTACTGCGTTGATTCGAAGTTCCGATTCCAAACCATTAGCCACGTTCTTGGCACTGAAAAGAAAAGTTACTATTTATAAGTTGAAAAACTATTTTTAAATAAAAGTAAAAACAATGCATTTGTTAAATAGGTTATATACTGATGAAAATTCCCCGCAGAAAATTGAAATAAAATAATACAGAAAAAATCGATAATAACAAATCGAAAAGACTTACTTCTTTGATAAAAATGTGTTTTGTACGACGATGAGTCATGAAATAAGTTAATAACTCTCAATGGTATATCATAACGTATTTATTATTATTAAAATTATAATAATTATTATTATTTTTAAAGATGGTTTACTTGTCTCATTAATACAGTATTTTTTCTGATATATTACATACTTATACGAAGGAACAATGATAAAAGCTACCATTACATGATCGTTTTTCATCACATTCAAGAAATGCTCGAGATTGGTACGGTCAGACCTTTGTCGACAGCGTCAACAAAAACTATAGACCAATATATTTTCTAAACGAAACTGAAATGTGTGCATGAAAATAAACACTTCTTTTTATGCATATTTCAATTTCATTAGGTCAACCGAACCAATTTAAACGTGATAGGCTTATATTATCTAAATGTTTAGAACTGACAATTCAAAACCTACTGAAACTTTTCATACCTTTGGCCAATGGTTCTGTGCCGCATGATAAGTAATATGGCAAGAACAAATGTGAACTTAAGTGGAACAAAAGTGAACAAAAGAGATTAAGTTTGTAGTTTAAGGCCTTTGCAGGAATATAACCCACATTGTAAGATTAAATACTCAGAATAAAGAACAATAATTCTGGGTCTCTTTGACTGCATACTTACATGTGCCAAACACTAGTGCACGATGAGCTGTCTACCAATTACGGGGGGGAAATCGTATGCTAGCCGTCATTAAACGTGATTTACCAACACATGTTCGTTGGCAAAAGTTATCATATTCGACTTCCCTACACCCCCTAAAATTTATGATATTTATTCTGAGACACCGAATTTACTAGTAAATATAGTTTACATCCACATAATTAATTTATTTTCATAGAAAGAGATGGAACATGTTGATAGAACAGCCAATGGTTGGGAAGAAAACTTTAATATTTGGGACTACTTTTGCCATTACTACAAACTAGAGGCGTCTTTGTGTTCTGGGAACGGAACAAGGGTGTAATAGTTTTCTGGATGAGACTTCCTACTAGCTCTAATACAGTTTGCTGCGTCATGTAATTCGATAATTATTGTTGGCTAGCATGTTTCCGAATTTGGAAAAAAAATCTTGTTTCTATTCACTGGATGAACAAATTCAGTGGAAGACCTCAAGTTCAAAATTTCTATGAAGCATTTACTTCAGTGTTTCAATTTTCGGCAAAATTAACAAACCGCATTTCTACTTAGCAATTCAGGCATTAAAAATCATTCCAGGAAAGAACCCAAACCATTCAATATTAGGTTATTTCTATTTGTATTTGTTGGTTTTTCGCATAAGTTAGAGATATAATTTAACGTCGCATATATAAAGCGCTTTTGGGAGACTGTGCTCAGGAATAAAAGTAATTTTTATACGAATATATAGACTATTTAATAAAGAATGAAAAGAAGGGCTGACAACAGGACACCGTAACTGCGGAAACAAGGCGGGTTTTCGTTGACAATTTTTAATAACAATTATAAATTACTCTGGGGTCATCCTTCTGTTGTGACAATGGAGTATTTGTGCGCAAATTTGTACATTCGGCTGTCTATGACGTTTGTGTCAGAGTCTGAGGAGAACAGTGACAGCATGTTAAGAACGATACAGGGTAGCCCTACGACAGACCACTTCCTTCTCTGATTCCTTCTCTGATTCTTCACTACATTTTCTGATAGGATTTGCAGCTGCCAATATTTTTCTAAACGTGTCCAAACTACTTATTACAATGCTTTTCTAGTGCTTAGACTTAGTTGAAAATACTGCAGGAAGAGAAAGTAAATGAAAAACAACTGTACTCACCTCGTGCGTCCTTGTAACTCCAAGAAACTGCCTTCTTTCCTCCACACAAAAGTGATGGGTACGTCTCCAACTGCATGACAACTTAATATCGCGGTAGTACCCCGTCGCACCATTTCCTTCCTTGATCTCATTTTGAACTGAACTGGCGCTGAGTGATTTCAATATCAGGTACACAGAGAATAAGAAACAACAAATATAATTAGTTGTTACCGATCAGATGGCGTACTACGAAGAGTAGATTGCAAACATCTGAATTGCAGCCTTACCATTAACAGTTAAATATACGACTGCGCTGAGCCCAACACCAATACCGTTCGTAGCCTCACAAATATATCGACCTTCGTCATCCTTGGTAACGTTCTTCAGAAATAATGTTCCGTTCGGGAGAAGAAGGGCCCCTGCCCTGACGTTAATGACTTCTACTTCTTTTGGTCGCTCTCCAGCACGACCTACAATAGCGGGTTGCGAGGCATTCTTAAGAGTCACAAAGAATATTTGCATGCACTTGACAATTCTGAATTTTATGAGAAAGGAGTGAAAACTGTATTCTCAGATTTTCGTGACTATCTCTCGACCAAGATGAATGTGTT
This sequence comes from Gryllus longicercus, assembly GCA_038098605.1. Taxonomy (NCBI): domain Eukaryota; kingdom Metazoa; phylum Arthropoda; class Insecta; order Orthoptera; family Gryllidae; genus Gryllus; species Gryllus longicercus. The sequence goes on along the minus strand of JAZDUA010000136.1, from coordinate 1,290,383 downwards.
CCAGAACTCGAAGCAAGGATTAGCTTACCTCCACTCCCCTCCACTTTATTCACCCCATTAATTCATCCATCCCAATCCATACTTTACCATAATTCCGTTTATTTAATTAATTAAAAACAGTAAAACGGTTCTGGTGTGTACAACTATTTTTAGAAACGATTTCTCATTTTTCAAAAATTGGCAAATTCATTATCACCATTGTTATTCTTTTTTGTGATTTTGTGAATTATCGCTTTTATTGTTGCTCGAAATGTAGAAACTAGCCCGACATTTGAGATTCCCTTCAGAAAAAGATCACTTGTCGGTATTATCAGCTCCGCAATATAAGAATTGAGCTATTGTTAACTTCTTTTACGTATGGATTCACAACTTTGCATTGTGCACCAAGAAAACCTATAGTCCAGCCAACCACATGAAGTGCACAAGTGCAATAGATAGTGAAGTGACATGTAGTTGTAAATATAATATCGTTCCGAAAATTACGTAATTAAAGAACTAAATATAGACTTTAAAACCAGTGAGAGTGGCAATAAAAGTGTCAGTGACAAATAGCAGTGCGCTATGGCAGAGAGAACCAAACACACAATATGGATTAATAACTATTAACATTTTAACATAATTGCCTGATCGGTAGTTGATACGACATAAAATCGTTGACAAGATTTCGTAGATTAAAACAATTCTAATTCGCGACATACTATGTAAGATATGGACGTGTGCAGCATGGGAATCGTTTTCCATAATTTTAGTATATTATTTACACTTTTACGACACTCCATCTGATTTTGTTTATTCTATTAAGTTAAATTGTCGTCTGAGGACATTAATTTTTTACAGAACCCATGCGTTTTTGTATTACAATTAACTTACTCGGTGGAATTCGTTTCCAAACAATCGTTGGTGGAGGAAATCCCTCGGCTTTGCAGTGTAATAGTGCTTGGCCTCCAATTTTAGCATATCCACTGCGTGGTTCCACAATCCATGAGGGTGGCACTAACAAACGAAAAGGAACATGCATTGCTGCACAAATGGCACACGAGATATTTGCATAAAATGCAAATATTGGTAATGCTGTTAAACCATGAATATATTTGTAATTCCTTTCACCAATGTCCTTTCACCAGTGTCAACCAATACTATATATACTGTCAAAATGTCGCAATGAAACAAGGAACAAACTTTGAATGCAATTTTTAAATTAGAGCGCGATTTATTTTTAAATGTAATTAATAAACAAGGTATGTTATCTTCTATAAATTTTGCATATACATCTTTTGAAATCTCAAAAATTTCTATGGAAATAAATAATTTCTTTTTGCTATAGAAAATAATGTAACAGAGGCGAACTCAAAAATTAGTCATCGACAAATATTTGAATGAAAAATAACTTTTAGATCCGGCCTCGCAAAGCTATAGAATACTTATAATTCGAGAAACACAAAAAGTAAAGGAAACAAAGATATCTACCGAGTATCTTTCTATAAAGTACAAATTTGCAAGAGGTATGAAAGGTGAAACTACCGAGACGCAACGCATGAATTGTTAGACTGAAACACTCCAAGACCCTGGGAAGGAACAATATGAAATTAACACAAAAGCAATTGAAAATAGAGCGTATGAAACATGAGAAAAACATGCCACTTTCCCTCAGACAACCAAGAGCACGACCCAAATCCAACTACTTTCGGAATGCTGAATGACTCATTTGAAAAAATACACAGAAGGATGTAGGCGTGAAAAGGAATGTTTGGCGTGACCATCGGCATATAAGCGCAACGTGAAAATTTAGCACCACAAGTAATGCTCCGAAGCTTCCGGACAAATTTATTCCAATTCGTTCTCAGGCAAATGATAAGATCATTCTTATACAATCGATTTCTTATGATCAAATAAAATTAATTTTAACCCACTTGCGTACACTTTATTTATATGGGTTCTGCCAATTTGGCCTGCAGGAAAATAAGGAAATAGTTTAGATTGTTATTCCTTCAACACAATATTTTTGTTAGAATTCTCATAAAAATAATGTCTAACGTTATTCCCATGTTAGTTTAATATTTATAATCTAATGAATTGCAAACTCTATGATAATTTTAAATATTATAACATTTTATTCAAAATGAGTTATATGAAATACTTTTCCTAAAACAACTTTTGCAGCCCGTATATACTCAACGTATGATGAGTCTTTATTTCCACTCTGTGTCCGGTAGTTTCAGAACATTGTGCATAAATTTTCCCTTTAATGCAAAATGAGATGATGTCATACTCTATAGCAAGCACGGAAATCATTGAAGAGAGGAGTGATTCGCTCAGAAAGCAAACTTCGTTAGCGATATTTGGAAAAAATGACTTACAGTAGTGATGAAAGTTCTTACAAAAATTTAGGAACAATTGAGAATTGCTCTGCATTACTGTTGACGAATCCCGCCATTGAACAATTGTGAAAATCTTATTTCATTTTTTGTTTGATTTTCAAACACTTCACAAGAAAAAAATTATTTATTTTCACGTAAATAACTTATCAACGTTGAACTAAATTCTATTGCTATAAAAATGCGTGAAAAATGCACGTTCCAAATGCACATTCAAAAACATGTAACTGATATTTTGTCACAACTACTTCCTTAAGGACTTCTCATATTTTCAAAATATACAGTATAACCTTTTAAAACTCATATGTTCCAGTGTAAATATGAATATGACGAAGGAAATTAAAAATGTGTTTCAGCAACATAGTTAGAAATAAACATAGACAAAAAACCAAAATGTGAAATGTCTCAATTAAAGAATTACAGTACCGGGATTGTGTATAACACAAACTAATTTACTTTCTTGCAAACACTCCTTCTCTGTTGCTCGAATAGTATAAATCAGTGAATTATTTCAGTATCAAACGCATGAGAGTGCAAGTAAAATTCTAATACGAAAATTAGATGTGCAAAAGATGTATTGTAATATTTCTGGCCTCCCACATGAGGTTGTCGTTGTTATGCAAAAAACAGTCATAAGCTGTAAAGTAAATCAATTATAACCAATAATAACTTCATTTTTACACAAACACGTACGTCACTATATCCAAAAGCAACTTATCGAAAAAGAAATAAGATGAAGGAAAGACACATGCCAATAAGCATGAAATTACCTGCATGACTTGAAGAAGTAGTAGTCTATTAGTCAACCGCAAGTCATCCAACGCGGTGATAGTCAAGATACGCAGAATAACTACATTCCTGTACTGCGGAAGCAACACAAGGTGATGAAAAGCATGCACGTATGATGAGGGTGAGCAGGATGACATGACAAAAGGGCTTTCATTTGAATGGCATCTTCATCACTATGTTGAATCACTCTTTGCTTCACAGCCTATTTTTTTGGATTCCCCCCCCCCCCCAAGACATTGGAAGCTTTAGAATCTCATCTTTTTTCAACATACTTTTTTTTGTGGTGCTACAAATTTAGCTAGTGCGTTCATTGCACTGAAAACCGCATAATAGTATGTGTAAATTATAAACAGCACTGCAGCAAACGAGTGTGACATGCCTCGTCCCAGTCGCATTATACAAATAGCGTGAAGTGCCATCTGCTAGGTGTGAGAGAGGTATTACGGAGGTAGTTACCCGTGACCAGCAGCAGAGCCGTGTAGGTGGTCGTCCTCGCCTTGTTCGTCGCCGAACAGGTGTAGTTCCCGCTATGCCTAGAGCTAACGCTACGAATCGCCAGGACACTGGAGTACTCTCCAGCGCCTTGGACGGTGAGGTCAGGGTCATCATGCAGGCTCGGGGTGGGCGGGATGGGGCGGGCGTCCTTGAACCACTGAATGGTGAGCGGCGGGTCGCCGCGCTTCACGCTGCACGTCACCAACACGCGCTCACCCGACGAAAGCTCACCGAATGCGAAGGGAGTAATGGCAGGAGGCACTGAAACACAACCCCGCCCGAAACTCAAGCCAACACAAGTACTACAAATGTTACTCCGAGGGGACGGCGGTGTATGGCGATCGCATCTGTCAGACAGAAAGAAGGAAGGACGAGAAGCGAAAGAACATATACGGTAAATATTGCCTTTTCAATATTCCAACACAAACTGATTTCGTACTTGTAAGATGTAATAAAGGAATATTCGAGGTTAAATGTTATGTGAAATATCGGATTTTGCTGCCGCGCCTAAAAATAAAATTTACATTATTAGTCTTCATTGTTAAACTCCAGGAAATGGAGATATTTGACGATTTTGTACAAACATTTATAAGTTTTTAAAATTTATTTTAAATCTTATACTTAGTAATAATCTAACAAAGAATTAAATATGAAGTGACAAAAAGAAAACGTAAAGAGCAACCTTTTATATAAGATTCATCCGGCACTAAATGGTGAATACTACTCTTCCAATGCAAATATTGGAAGAGTGACATTTTCGAAACATTATTTTATCTTGTGTACTTTGTGTCAGGGACGTACTTGACATTTTCTGCGAAATCGTGTTTTTCGTTCAGCAATTGTGTTAATGTAGAGGAACCATGCCAGGGGCGTCTTCGGAGATATGTTTAAGTTTACAAAAAGGCGAGCAGAACCATCCGCTTTCTACTATGTGGAGAAGCAGTCATTGTTTGCCAGCGAATCTCGATATGGATTCTCAATATACTGTGGACTTAGCAAACATTGTTTAGGGGAATGACTGACTAAATCAAACATTAACAAAATTTCTTTTTGAAACGTTAAGTGATACGATGATGGAATTGGAAATCAAACCATCTTGCATCCATCATGCCAAGAAAAAACACTGGTAGTTACGATTTGCATCAAGGCCATCTTCAAATGATGATAACCGATAGGTCACACAAATAAAAAACGGCTATAAAAATAATTTCACCTATCATTTCACGTTTTGTTAATACTCCTAGAAAGAAATGTGTTGTGATCTTAGGGAGGCAACCAAAATATAGTGATGAAGTTTCATAAATACATTATTTTCTATAATTTTATATAATTTTCATCGTTAGTTACAATTGAATCATTTGATTGAACCTAATAGTCCTTGCCAATTAGTGACATTCTGAACTTTATTTATTGTGTATCAATTCAATTGTGTTACAAGAGTATTCATAAGGTTTTGTGTATTTTTAATATCCACTTCCATTAATTTTATTCTAATGGCAATAATTATGTATGTGATATTAATGTGAGATTGAAGTAACCTTTTTTTTATTTTCGTAGATTTGGATTAAGACAAAACACTTCTCTGGCCAAATGTGGACGCGCCAAAAAACATTAGCTTCTTTCAAAACGAGCACCTAAATGTAAAAACTATTATATCCAGGTGTTGGGTACAAATTAGCGCGTAACTCCACCGTATGTTCTTTCCCTCCTGCGCCGCCGCCTTCCCTCGTCTGCCGGGCCAGCGTGCAGCCGGCGCACACAGACCGACGGCCATACCACGAGCGCGCCTGCCCTGGAGGCCCGAGGGGCTACGCCGATGGGCATACCGTTCACGGAGAGCAAGGCCGACTCGGCGGTCTGCGCGGCGCCGTTGCGTGCAACGCACGTGTAGTTGCCGCCGTGGTGCCGGGACAGGGCCCCGATGCTCAACACGCTCGTGAACTCGTCCAGCGTGCGCACCATCACGCCCCGCTCGCCGTCCACGGGGCTCAACTGGCGGCCGTCCTTGAGCCAGTGCACCCGCAGCGGCGGGTCCCCCTTGCTCACCACGCACTGTGCCCCCACGCGCTCACCCAGGTGCAGGTCGGAACGGAAGCTGAAAGGGGTTATCTTAGGGGGGACTGAAAAAGAACACACTTATGTAACTAGGTGAGGTGCAGCAGACGCCGGGTTGCGGCGATCAGCGCTCTGTGAGGGACTTATGCTTCAGGTGGAGAATCTGGCGGCAAATGTAGCTGTTTTCGAAGACAATCCGCAATTACCTTTACAGGTGTTTACAAGACGGTGACTGAAATAATACGGCTTGTGTAATGCTGACGGGTGCGATGCAGCAGACTCACAGGAATCTGGTGAAGTGAGACTATATATTTCAGGCTAACAGTAATTGCGTGAAGACAATTGCAAATTAAAAATATATGTGTCTACAAATACCGGTTTGAAAAGTTTAAAATCAGGTTATATTAAAGTTTTACAATGTTACGTTAACGTTTTTCATTTTAAAAATTAAAAAAAGTGCATGTGAGACAGGGCAGTGCAATAGGACAGTAGGGCAGAAAAGTGCGGCAGGGGTGTGGGGTAGGATGGTGGGGCAGGACTGTGAGCAGGGCAGAGCGGCACTGCAGTGGGGCAGGGCAGTGGGGCACATCTATGTGGCAGGGCAATGTGTTAGGGCAGTGGAGCAGAGCAGCTGGGGCAGGGCAGTGGAGTAAGACAGTGGAGCAGGGCAATGGGGGAAGGCAGTGGAGCACGGCATTGTGGTAAAGCAGTGGAGCATGGCAGTCGGAGAGGGCAGTGGGGTAGGACAGTGCGGCAGGGCAATGGGACAGGGCAGTACAGCAGGGCGGATCCGACGGGAGTGATTGTGGATTGGTTCACGGAGTCGCTGAGCGAGGAAGTCGTGCTGAGGCATGCTGGGGCGTGATGGGTCGTGCAGAGGCGTGGCAGAGGGTAATGGAGCCTAGAGGAACGTTGTGGGGAGCGTAAAGGAATGCTGGGGCGTCATGGAGCGGGCTGTGGTGGGGAGGCACATGTAGGAAATGTAGTAAAACGACTTTCTTTTTATTTATAAAATTAAATCGTTATCCTGTGTAATAGATTGTGGTAAATACAAAATACCCGAGAAATGCTGTATACTTCAACATTAGTTAAATATTCTTTTGTTTCTCAGGAATGTTCGAAAAAACACTATCACTTTTTATGTACTTGGTAGCTAAGATTGTGTTGCAAATTTGACCCTTAAATTTATAACTTGAATTACCCGTGAATGCTCAGTTGTTTGAGGTAATGTCTTCAGTACGTCATTGTGTTATAATCGTTTTTTTTGCTAGGTGCTATGCGGTTCTATTGCATTGATAGCAACATGCTGAGATAACATCAGTTCGTAAATTTCATTGTTTAAGCATGTTCCACTGAAAATATTACTATTGTTCTTAAAACATTAAGTGTTAAAGTTAATATGTCTCTTTATATTTGTTCTAATGACATCAGTACATAACGCTTCTCGTTAAGGGCTAATTTTCAACTTTTATTTCATATGGTTGCTTAATTTGTCATCTTATATTATGAACTATTTCTAGATACAACGGCATTGCCATGAAATATTTATTCAGAAAAATGCACCTGATAATTTCTCTATTAAATGAACACGTGAATCAGCCTAATTATTTTTACACACATCAGGTTAACGACATTTTCATAGTCTATCTATGAACGTACCATATCTCTTTTACAAAAACACAACAGAAGAAATAATTAGTAGATATGGTGCCCTAAATATAATTCCCTCCCAACACAACTCAAAATACCACACATTCAAATTGTAACGAATATAATTGATTTAAATGTGTTTACAATACAAAAGGAATTTCCACATAAACCCAAAGCATAATGTATTATTTCTTTTGATTTTAAGAAACTACAATTTCAATCCGAATAATTAATATCACGTCCCGTCTTTTTAAGTAATGCAACAAGTTCACGGGTAACCATAACTGCATATTTCTCGTGGTTTACACGCTCGTTAATAATATTATATTTGACATTCTGCAACATAATTTAGAATAACTAACATAATTCCACAACAAGTTTCCAAAAGCTTAACCTGGAAGAACGTCAGATCACATTCGATGTCATGGAGACAGAAATTTCCAAGGGAAGAGTCAAATCCATACCAGTTAGCTGGCAATTTGCTCCTTTGAAACAATTGAATTTCTACTTCGGAGTCATTCTCGGCAACTCGTCGTCCCCAGTTCTGGTATCTCGCAACACAACAAATGCCGCACACACACACATACACACACATACGGCAGCGATGAAATTCAAGCGCTGAAATGCAATTACTGATAACTCGAAACCCTTCAATTGGAATGTCCACTCAGTGTTTCGTGTAGCTAACTCTACGAGTCAATTCAAGTAATTAGCACCGTCTCGCCCATGCAACGCGATAAAAAAAAGAACACCACAGGGCATTGGTGAAGCAGTAACTGTAATTTGTTTAATTTATGGCAGCGATTCTCGTGTAATGTGGAAGCACAATTTGATTGTCGTTGTGGTGACTATAACAGAAAAGTACTAATTGGAGGATGTGTTTTGAACAAAAAAGTAATTCTTTGACAGACGAGAAAAATATGTCCGTGCGCTTTTAAAAGCTCTTTCTCAAGTTACATAAATATGTTAAAACTGAGTGTAATGTATCATGCAGTAAAAAGATTTTAAATGAATAAATTATTTTGAAAGTCCAGATCAATGGTTGTAGTAAGCTAATACGAAATAAGGTGTACAATGTTTCCAAAATTGCTTCTGTACTGAAATATTTATAAAAGGAAAACGCTTGTAATTGTCATGTAATCTTCATAGTTATTATTGTGAGTACAGACAAACGAGAGAAATAGAATATTTGAGCATGGAGATTGCAGTGCTACCTGAAATACAAAAAGATATTCGGCACATATTCTATAATGTGTTTTTAGAACTATATTCATAACCTGCCATTCGTCTGGGACGTCATGCAAAAATACTGCCGGACAAGGGGTGCATAATACCACGACAAATATCTCAGAATTCACATGAAAATAATATTAGCGGGATATACAGCAAGACCGTAGATTTTTTTATTGAAAGGATCTATTAATTCTGTGCATTAAACAAAAACCGTGTTTTTGTTAGCTACACTCTGAACATAACTAGATTTTGGAATCCCATCGAAATTATTTAGGAACGTCCGAAAAAGTCGCCGAATTAGGTTTGACAAATCTTTGTTCCTTTGTCAGTCCCAACACACTGAACATGACTAGATTTTGGAATTCCATCGAAATTGTTTTGAAACGTACGAAAAAAGTCGCCGAATTAGGTTTGACAAATCTTTGTTCCTTTGTCAGTCTCAACACTCTGAACATGACTAGATTTTGGAATTCCATCGAAACTATTTAGAAACGTCCGAAAAAAGTCGCCGAATTAGGTTTGACAAATCTTTGTTCCTTTGTCAGTCCCAACCCAACAGTTTCTTTCGCTCATTTTTTAATGACCTATAAAGAAAAATGACAACTTAAACACTTTCCATCCATTTGTTACTTTTATTTAGTAAAACATAATTACTAAAATAATTTCTCACATAGTTCGTCATGACGTTCGTTATGACGATGACCTTCACGTATAATGATGTAACATGAATATCAACTCAGGCTACAATACGCACTAATTTTATGATTCACTATCGACTCATGTCTCTTCGTGAATATAGTATTATCAATTTTCTTATGAAGAAATATGCAAAAGAAACTTACCCGTGACGGTGACGTGTGCAACATCACTCGCCCGATCTCCTTGCTTGTTGGAGGCTGTACAGCGGTACAGGCCGTCATCTTCTCCCGACTGCACCTTCTCAATCATGAGGGTTCCATTTGGGAACGTCAGTTGTCGCGTGATGTATGGAAGAACTCTGTCTCCATCATCACTAACTACAAACAAGATCCCGTCGTGCCACCTCTTTCACTTTCATTTAATTAATTTACTCTTTAATTACATTGACATGCTTGTTGCATGGTTGAACATGTTTGAAGTGAAACATCTTATTTCTGCGGGTGACAAAATACTGGGTCAAATATCTCGAATAATTGCTGTCCAGAGTATTTTTTGAACAATGGAAGTTTTTGAAAGAAGATAATTATAATGATTTGTGAAGATCAAAATTGACAATATAAAATTGTTCAAAAGTATCTCTCTCGGATCAGTGTAATATTAATTCCAAAATGCATTTTAATAACTTAGCAGTCTCATCCCTGATCTTGTGGAAATTAATATTAAAGATGAATATACTCGTACAGCTGAGCCGGTAGCCGAACTTATTAACCAAGTCTGTGAAGTCACGGAAGGTAAGCAGCTCGTTACACCGGGTCCCTATATGGGTGACCGTCCGGGAACCGATACAAACGGCGTTGAGCCCCAGAACGATAGGGGTAAAAGGTAATCCCTTGCGACTTGACTTAAAGTATGAATTCAAGGAGAATTACTCCACGTTCAACGCCAAAAAGTCGTGGAACGTTGTCATGTAAGAAAAGGAATTTGTTTTGTTTTGTGCTTATTAAACCTTATAAACAGAAACTGCTCAATCAATTATCTTCAATCGTTTACATTATTTTGTAACATAATCTTCTTTAGAAGTCCTAAAATTTGCTTATGCATAAAAATATTACTGGTTTCGACGAGCAGAAATGACGGCCAAGATATTTCACTTCAATCGTTTAAGTACAAGCGACTGGTTTAGCAGAGTGGAAATGATAAACATACCTCGAAACCATTCAATACCGTCAATAGGATATCCAGCAGCTGGACAAGTAATCGACAACGTTTCACCGGCAATTGCTGATACATCTCCCATTGGACGAACACGTGGTAAACCTTTTTCAAACGAAAAGTCTAATTATTATGGAGTTCATTCTGATAAATTTCATGAATCTAAATGCAATATAAGCGTTAAATTTGAAGTGTATTGCAAGCCATAAAAATGTGAATACTGGAAACAAAATATTGTAAAGAGGCCATGCAACATGCTTTCATTTAATATATAACGAATATTACGTGCAGTTCACCTGGAAACTGATAACTTAAAAACAAACGTAACTGAGACGGGGACACTTTTATTGGTAAATTTTGAATTGTCGTTGCTGGTTGAACGACATTCTGACATCTGCATTACTTCACATCACGAATGTATGAAGACGGATTAGCGTATACCCACTCTACAATTTGCAGCCCTCTAAAATACAGAATTGAGCTAAACAGGAAGGTGGCAAAACTATTTCAATACCTGTTTAATCACATTTTTCAATAGTATCAAAAACGTTTTTGATTAAAAAAATCATGTGAACTCGGTGTTGGAAATAACTCTCAATGACATGAACCTCATCTGCTGGAGGACTATTAGTTAATTATTGCCTGAAATACGTAGAAATATTATTTTTGGGATAACCATTCATTCTTTAGGGCATCTCACTTTGTGAGTAAAATGAAAATTTACACTTCACAATGGGTCAAGAAAATGATAACTATTTTACGTGACTCATAAATTTCTTCTTCGTAGAATAAATGTGTAGAGAAACACGACACTTTAATTTCGCCTTTCCTCAAGATTAATTCGTCGTATATATAAAGAACGTTTCACAAAAATTAAACTAAAATACCATCACAAATAAAATGAAATATTAAAAAGTAATGAAATTCTAATGTATTCTCAGACAATACAGACAAGTTTATCACGTACTCTAGTTCTAAAATGTTCACGATTGCAAACTCAAGGGGTGAAAGTCATTAGGAGAATCTTAAGGACATAAATATATGGAGGTCAAAATATTTATGAAGCGTGAAAGATGCCCGTTGCTCAAAATAAAATCTAGGTAAGCCTTGGCATTTGCTACGAATGGTTCTTCATTCAATTTACGTACCATACACGTTCAATTCTGCGCTGTGTGACATTTCTCCAGCACGGTTGACAGCGGTACACTGATAAGTGCCACCATCCTCTACGCGAACATTTGTTATGTTCACGTGGCTAACCACATCTCCATTTGTTGGCACATACTGCCCAATTACAAATCTACAAGAAACATGCATTATTGTGTACTCCTTACTCTGGATGTACACTGAAAATTTATCACATAATGTGTTTAAGAGAAATATATGAATTTATGAAAATTGAATATCAGAACTACTTGCATCTGAAACTCAAATTAACGAACCGACGTTAAAATTGATGGCTATGTGCGCAGTATTGCCGAGAGCTAGAGTAATACGAGTTGAATACTTGTGAAGATATGTAACCCGTTATGAAGTCGTTACATGATACATACTACATTTTTTCTAATATTAAAAGGTAAAAGTCTAAATAAAATTTACTAACCTGTCATTTTGGGGCAATTTAAATCCATCGAGGTTCCACTTAATTTGTGGGGTTGGATTACCAGACGCAACACATTTGAGAGAGACAGACGGTCCAGGCTGTATAGTTTGTCTTATGAAAGAATATATTAAAGTTGGGGGAGTATCTGAAAAAATGAAATTTCAGCTATAAAAATTGATACGTAAGGAAGACTGAGGCTGGTTGTCACTTGGATTCTTACATTGGCCACGTAGCTTCCTTAAACCCTAGCTTTGGATGACGTGTTTTTCACGGTCTAAGGAACTTCCCATAGACGCCTCAGTACAATCAAGTACGATCAGTGCAACGATGGTGGAATTGTGATCTAAAAATTATTTTAAAGGTTGGACAGTAATATTTTCGTGGTTAATTGATTTTTTCTGATATATTGGGAAAGAAATTCTTCGTTTCCCAACCACTTTTTCAACCAATCTCTCCTTCAATTTATTATGCTCTTTTATTTTATTTATTTAGTCAAAGAACAGCAAAACTATTTGTGACGTAAGGGGGTAAAGGATTTATTTTCTTCTTATTTCTTATTTTCAAATTGATTTTTCAACCTCTTAATTTTCGAGTATAATTTTTTGTAAGTTTTGTGTTCCCTTCTAAATCCGCTTTCTTTAATTGCCTCATTGGAGTTCAGGTGCTAATTCTTTTCTTTGAAGTAATTAAGTCAAAGAGAACTAAAGGCTTGATGATCACTTACACTTTTTATGATACAATAAATCTTTCACGCGATTCTGTGATGAGCCTTTATTAAAATGGATATATTCTTAATCTTATCGTAAAATATTTCGACACCGTACGACCAGAGCCCTCGAAACTTTCACATTAAGGAACGGAATATGTTGTCTTAGCCTTAGAAACCCTTTCTAAAGGAACTTGCAGAAATATTTTGGCAATTATAATGGTATATAAACGGGACACTCAAACCACCGACACAGTACCAGCCGGACCGCTGCAATATCGGCATCTTAGAAGCCAAAAGCTTGTCAGGGAACGACTTCTTTTCGGCCAGAAAATTGGAGACAGTGGTAAGAAGTTGACGCCATCAGGGATGCATCAGTGTCTCTCGTTGGGTGCGGACGTGTGTTCCGGGAGCTCTTCAAAAGTGAAAGGCATGGGGTGCAGCTTAGCGGTTTACCGGGCGCGCGTTGATACCTACGCGGCGCGCTTGCCACGTGTTCGTGTTGGCTTGGTGCCGGGCCAGGCGAATTACGGCGGTATTCGGGTGCTGCTTCTGTGTGCTAGTGTTATTGCATCATTATTGGTTATTGGCGGAGTAGAAATGAATCCCGGACCTGGAATGGAGGCAGCGAATGTTGAATGCAGGAAATGTAATCGAAACGACAGACGAATCCGCAAGCTAGACGGGGAACTTTTGGAACTGGAGAAGTTAGTGGAGATTTTGTCAAAAAAACAAAACAAAACAAAAAAACGAGCAATTGGAGAAAGGTACTATAAGTGTTGAAGTGTCACTGAAGCCAGTTGAGGTAACAACTGACAAGAGGTATTTGAACGTCAACGTAGAAATCGAGGTACTTATTGGAACAGGAAACGAAGAATCGGGCAAGATAGTGAGCGAGGAAGTGGGGGAGGCAACTGATGAGGCAGATAGCGTTGCAGCTGATTCCGTGCTTGTTACTGGTGATTCCATTGTACGACACGTGGGGAAGGTTTACAAAATGAAAATGAAGTGTTTCCCGGGTATTTGGGTAGATCAATTACGAAAATATATCGAAAGAAAAGTCCTGGGTACAGCCGAAACTGTTGTTCTTCAGGTAGGAACAAACAGCTTAAATGGAAATAGCAAGAACATTATGCGCGATGTGTACGAACTTGTCGCGGCGGCGCAAAAGAAGTTTCCCGCAGCCAAAATTGTGCTAAGTGGTGTATTGAGAAGAAAAGACATCTTCTGGCGTCACATTGCAGAAATTAATAGTATCTACGAGTGTGTGGCGGAACGAAGCTTTTGGTCGCCACAACGATTTTAGCAGGGACGGGTTGTATCTAAATTGGAAGGGTGCAAAAGTCTTGGGAGCCTGTTCTCTAGAGTCTGCGAGGCCAAAACCCAATTGCACGGTTGAGGTTTCTCAGCGGTGGTCGCAGCGGCGACAGTAAATTGTGGGTGGGGTGGAGCAACTGAGACAGTAGTGAGGGAGGACCGAAATGAAGAGATAAGAGCAACGGCGAAAGGAAACGACGAGGAGTATTCGTCAACTCCAGAATCCAGCGTCGGAGCAGAGGCTGCGGTAACGGGTACATTCCAAAACTCTATTTCTTAATTTCTTATTTCTAATAGTGCTAAGTGGTGTATTGAGAAGAAAAGACATCTTCTGGCATCACGTTGCAGAAATTAATGGTATCTACGAGTGTGTGGCGGAACGTCTCGACGTGACATTCGTAGACGCGAATTCCTGGATTCGTGACGGCTTTTGGTCGCCACAGTGATGTTGGCAGGGACGGGCTACATCTAAATTGGAAGAGTGCAAACATCTTGGGAGCCTCTTCTCTAAAGTATGCTAGCTCAAAACCCGATTGCAATGTTGAGGTTACTCAGCGGTGGTCGCAGCAGCGACTGTAAATGTGGGGTGGGGTAGAGCAACTGAGACAGTAGCGAGGGAGGACAGAAATAAAGAGATAAGGGTAAATATGAAAAGAAACAAGGAGTATTCGTCAACTCCAGAATCCAGCGTCGGAGCAGAGGCTGCGGCAACGGGCGTGAACGAGTCTGCTGCGCAGGACTTCAGCGAAACAGAGACGGTGGCGGTTGTAACGGCCGAGAACGACACGACTCGGCAGCGCGGGATGAAGACGACGTTGAGACTACTGCTGAGCACGAGGACGACAGCGAGAACGGCACGTGAACACCACGCCGGTGCGGTGCTTATGGAACAGGAAGACAGCAATGGGGTAGAGCAACTACACAGCGGCGGCGGCTCAGCGGTGACGACGGCGGAGATCATGGCGGCGGCGGCAGAGATGACCACGGCGGCGGAGACGACTTCGAGGGACGCCTTCTCGAGAATACATTCAGGTGAGGAAAGGGTTTTTAAGGTTGTTGCAGGTATATTGTCGGAGTATAATCAATAAAGAAATAGAGTTTTGGAATGTAGTTTATGCTTGTGATCCCGACATAGTGATAGGGACTGAGTCATGGCTAACTGAGGAAATCGGGTCTTCTGAAATTTTTTATTCTCATTACCAGATCTTCAGGAGGGATAGGAATGGTAGAGGGGACGGACTTTTATTTTTGCGGCAAAGCAGGTATTGATATTAGATTAGATTGGGTCAGTACAGAGTTTGAAATGATGGGAATAGAAATTATTACTTCAGGCACCATTTTAGAAATCATTGCATGCTATAGGCCTCCGAGCAACGGTTTTGTCATTTTAGATAACATCATTCAGAAAACAGCAAACGAGAATGGCCATTCCATTGTTTTTGGATGTGACTTAAATATTCCTCGCGCAAATTGGGAGGGAACCGTGAGCGAGGGGAAAGTCCAAACACTTGAGAACCATCTAGTTTGGGAGAGGGGATTAGCACAGGTAGTTCGCAGCGGGACGCGGCATGATGCGATTTTGGATGTCTTCTTAATTAGACCGAAAGAACTTTTAATATCTTGTGAAGTTGTTGAGGTCATTAGCGACCACCAAGCTGTTCTTCTTGACTTAGACGAAAATATTTCAAGGAAAGCCATCACGATAGAAACAAAAGTACGGCAATACAAGAAAGCAAATGTAGACGGGCTTCGAGTTTTTTTTACGGAACGATGCAATCGCTTTCTGAGAACCGAGGGAGGTATGGAATAAATATGGGGCGCGTTCAAAGATATTATACACGAAGCATTGCAAAGGTTTGTTCCATGCAAAATTTAAAAAAATAATCCGGACCCAGAATACTACAATGCAAAAGTTAGGAGAATGAAGATGGTAACGAGAAACGCATTCAATAACAGAAAACGCAGTAGCGAAATATGAATATTTTTCGAAATCGTTCAAAAGAATAGGAACGAGAAAAAAATGCTCAGGAAGCATATTTAAAGAATATTCTAGATGGGAAGGGAAATAACTGTACAGGATTTTATAAATATGTTTGTAGAAGGAAAGGAAATAAAGAGGTTGTCCCAGTTGTTCGTGAGAACGGAAACACGCTCATTACTAACGATCGGGCAAAAGCTAATGCGTTTAATAAGTATATAAATTAAAATCTATGAAAAATGGTAAGTCAAGGGGTCCAGACGAACTTTCTACGAACATAATTAAACTAGGAGGAGATGCAATATTACCGTACCTAATTAGAATATTTCACGTATTCATGAACAATTCTAAAGTACCTGAAAATTGGAAATTAGGTTTTGTCGTACCAATTTTTAAAAGTGGTGACAAAACTGTAGGCCGGTAAGTCTTACGTCAGTGGTCTACAAACTTATGGAGTATATAGTTGCCAGTTACATTAAGCAAGGATGGGAAATGAAAAAATGGTTCTATGATGGCCAACATGGCCTCAGGAGTGGTTATTCATGTGAAAGTCAGGTAGCCACGCTATTTCAGAATCTAGCAGATGAAATTGACGTGGGCGGGAGAATAGAAGCAATAGTTATAGATTTTGTCGAAGCGTTTGATGTCGTTCCCCACGATCGGCTTGTACAGAAATTAATGAATTCAGGCATATGTTTCAGGGTGGTGTCGTGGATTAGCGTGTTTCTGCGTGACAGAAAACAGAAAATCCGAATTTGCCATGCGTTTTCTACCGGGGCAGGCGTTACGTCAGGAATACCGCAGGGGAGTGTCATTGGACCTCTTTCTCTTTCTAGTGTTCAATGATCTGCCAGCGCACTTAATATCAAATGTTCGACTATTTGCAGACGATTGCGTAATTTCTCGTAATATGAATTCAAAAGAAGACGAAGAAATGTTGCAACGGGATCTTGATGCTTTACATTGCTGGGCGGAAAATAATTATTTTCCATTATAATGGAATGACCACAAATAGCTCCAAAAGCAAATCCATCACTTTTGGCAGGGGTCATAATTACAGAGAAACAAATTGATGTTTAAATAAAGACATTATTCCGAGAGTTTTCTCATGCAAGTACCCAGGAACCCATTTCGACAGTAAATTAAGCTAGAAAAGTCACGTGGACTTTGTTGTAGGGAAAGCGTGGAGGTCTCTTCACTTTATAATGTGCACCTTAAAAAAGAGTGCGGCAAACGCGAAGGAAATAGCTTATCTATCGCTTGTTCCGATAATGGAGTATGGAACAACTTGTTGGGATCCGCACAAAATTATGCAGTTGTAAAACATTAGAAAGATTTCAGCGTAGGGCAGCTAAATTTACTTTCAGGGAAAAGAAAATGTCAAAATGGGATTCACTCGAAAATAGGCTATCAGTAGCAAGGCTCTGCGCTTTGTATAAAGGTTATAGCAGTCATGCAGCTTGGAAAAAAATTAATCGGCGGCTAAGTATTCCTACATACATCAGTAGGGGGATCACACGCACAAAATAAATGTAAGACCGCAGAGAACAGGTGTGGGGGAATTTTCGAACGATAAAATAATGGAATAGATTGCCTGCAGAAACCTTTGAACCCTTTCCTCGTAGCGTTCGACAGTTTAGGGCATTACTAAATAAATTAGGGACTTAACTGAGAATAGTAGGTTATTGAGCGATGCGTAAGTAATATATTGTGAAGTGAGGTGTCGTGCAGTGTAGAACAGAGAAATAATGTAGGAAGTGATCAAAGGATCATAGTGAAGGGAAGTGAAGTGCAGCTGAAAAAAAATTCAGTGCGGAGTTAGTTTATTGATGTTTTTAAGGTAATTTAAATGTTTCATGAGTTAGACAGTTTTATATCATTATTATTTTTATTATTGTTATTTTTATTATTATTGTATTTATTATTATTATATTATTTTTATTATATAATTTGCATGTTAGCTGTATTATCTTATGTATGTAATTAACTGCCACCGGGTTATGCCCATTTGCAGTTCAAATAAATTTATCTTATCTTTATATGATATTTACCTCTCTCTGCACATGTCGTTATCTTCAATCGTGGCCTCACTTTCTTTATTTTCCTTCCCTCTATAACATTATATGGTGACGGTTGAGCGGCTATGATACACGACGGCGCAAAAAAATCGCATGGATTTCAAACTAGTATAATTGGATTTATTTTGATCACATACAAAATGTACTCACATCACTACAATTGGTAATGTATCCGATTTATTAATTGTCACATTTTCTCACGTTTTTAATTTTTTTACGCTTTAAAGATAACATCAGACAAATGGCGGCCTTCTTCGCGAATACTCATAAAAAGCGTTTCTTTGAAGTTCGCGCTCACTTTCGCCCATTTTTCATGCACCAATTTCTTCACATATTTCAACTTTCAGATCATTTAGTGTACGAAGTTTGTTGCAGTACACTGTACGTTTTAAATATCTCCATAAGAAGAAGTCGCAAATCGACAAATACGGCTAGCGTGCAGGCCAATGGACATCGTCGAAACGTGAGATCGAGTGTTGGGGAAACATTTCTCGAGCAGCTGCCATGAAATCATTAGGCGTGGGAGCTGTGGCTCCATCTTGTTGGAACCACAAAAAATAAAGCCTAACGATTCCCACTTGGGACACTTCACACCAAACTTTCATTGTTACACTCTAGAATGGTTTATGCAATTCTTTTGGGTTGTCTGCTGCCCGATAGCGGCAGTTTTGTTTGTTTACATAACAGTAAAAGTGAAAGTGCGCTTCATCGCTGATCGTCAACAAAACAGCATGAGCTGCAAGAACATCAAGCATTCTCTCACAAAACAGTCTCCGCCCATCATAACCTAGTCCGCGAATCTTCTGCACGTTCATAATTTTGTAAGGATGAAATTGTAACCCATTCTTCAGAACGCAGCCGGCGACAAGACAAACGCATTGTTAAAGCACGCCGCCGAGTGGAGCGTCAAGGACTTGAAAGTCGCTCATGCGCTGTTCAAGGACGCTGTTCAAGGTTCGCACCGTGCAAGGACGGTCAGGCGACTTTCGCACATGACTCATCCAGTTGTGCGAAAAGAGGCATCTCAACGCAATATTGCGTTGCGATCAGGTATCGAACCATTTCGAGGAATATTGAAGTGTGCACGGAGAAGCTGTTGAACTGTGATCACAGAGTCGTTTTTTGAAGAATTGTTCAATAGCGAGAAAGCGGTGATTGACGGTCCACTGCGCCATTGCTACTGAAACGACGCTCCAACCTACAAAATACCTAAACCACCCACCCCGCCATTATACTCCCACCACTGATACTGTGCAATTCAAATCCATGCTTTCTTTTTGCGCTACCTTGTATTAAACATTTAAAATCACAATTAGTAAGTATAATAAATTTTTGTTTAATTTTTTGCAGATACTTCTTCCACTCTAATCCTTTCCGGCCACTTAGCTCCTTCAACGTGAAGCATGGTCACGTCACATCTGGTGACAGCCGTTTGCGCTAGATTTATATCTGGGTGAAAGGAACCTTATGCCTACATCGTCTTACAATCAATCTCGTATATTTCACTCCCGAGTGGCCATTTAAAAAAAATACTTTTTCTTGTAGTTTGATTCTTCTATATTTTGATTCCTTTTGCACCTTCATTTTTTCTCAAATAATATTTTTTTAGAACTTCGGTACGCTAATATTTTCATAATTCTCCAAAAATTAACTTCAAATTTGTTTTCAGTTACACCCTCACACAGAGGCATCAGCAGAAACGATCGAACTGGCTCGAACTTATTACAGCCCCTCATTCGATATATCAGCGAACATGAATTCGCATCTGTGTACAATTTTCTGCTCGGGAAACCGTCGTACTTTGTGTTGCGCTTCGTTTACGGAACCTCCTTGAAGGAGGAAAAAAATTACATACGGTCACCATCCAGTTTCCTTATGTATATCTACATTAAGTGAAATCGCCCAAATGTGTAAATGGGTGATCCAGGGGCGATACACGTAGTACTTCATGATCAATTCAAGTAAAGGATTTCATTGTCAATTTAGACACCTAAAACAAATTTTGAAAAGATGTTCCTCACGTCCATTCCACCTTCAGTTCCCCTTCCCTTTGACATTAGTATCAAGTTCTGAGGACATAAGTTAATTTAGTTATGGTAGACGAAGTCACTTTTTGTTGACAAGCTCACAACACCAACAACCAGAGAAACTTTTACCTCCACACCTTACACAACACCCCTCCCGTCAACATTTCTTTCTCCTCCCCAGCCCCCCCTTAATATTCCCCTCCTTCGACGACTAAAGAATTGATTATACTGACATACAAAAATTCACTGGAGCGGATCAGCACATTGACGAATGTGGTAATAGAGTTAACGTTACATCAGATATTGCCACAGGGGAAGATCCCAATCGGTTGGTATTTGCCCGTGCTTTTATCGAGGGAACTGCGACACGTTTAGTATCATTAGCCCCAGATTTTGCACAAAGACATGGCCTGCTTTACAAATTGCTCTTTGACAACCCTACACAGCCCAGACTGACTTTTCTAACGCCATTTAATGACATACAAACTGCACTACTTCACCATTAATGAGGAACTACTAATTAAGCAATTTATTTCGGACTCCTTTCCCAATTAACAAATATCGCACAAAATGTAAATCAAAAATCATGTTCTGAAGTAGCAATCACAGCAGAAAATTTATTTCTAGAGAATTATGCAAAGGTCACTGCTTTTAGAGATTGATAAAACTTTAGAATCCATTAGCATGAACATTAGCAACATATCTAATGCACCTCTCTAACTCATATTCCAACTTTGCAAAAATATCTAATGATTCCTCGTGCGGACTGGTTTGTGACGGTATACATTTTGCGAAAACCGTACTGCGCAGCACGGTAATATCCACAGATGTGACATTAAACAAGTAGAGATTTTCGTTTTTTTAATGATTTTCACTAGTGTTGTGAAAATAAATGTCCATGAATATACAGGTTTTGTGGTTCAAATTCCGCGGATGTAATTCAATGTGATTGATGTAGACGTCGCAAAAATATTCGTTCTGAAATTTGATAAATATCTGAAAATTAGTGAATTTATGAATGTTAACGTTGGTAAAGACAAATTTCAGAAGATCAATTTAGTCGTACGTTCCGAATTGAAAAAAAAAAACTTGGCGCAGCGAAAGAATTCGCTTACTAACTTGTTAATGTGTGTTGGAAAAGAATGAAATATAAATACAGGAAACGATTTTTAAAATTGTTCTCCTTTTATCATCTCAGAAGCTTCCTAAACTTTGTGTATAAAATTACAAAATTTTTAACACAGTACATCAGTTATTTTATAAGCATTTACCATAGGCGTTCGAAACGACTATCCGCAATAACGATGCACGCACCACGGAGAGTGCCGCAAGCGCATGTCATAGGTAGTTCGATGTCCGGTGCTCGCCCACAATGTCTCATCTCTGTTTCCACTGGAGTAGCGTACGCAATGCTTTTCAAGTGCCTCCCGACCAAAAAGTAAAGGAATGAGATTCGACGAGTGCTGTGGACCCGGCACTGGCTCGCCTCGATCCTCATCCATCGCTGCCCATACACGGCCAGCATCGTTGGCGTTACCCCGGCATTCATCGAGCAACGAACAACGTGTCTCCATTTTCTCGGAGCGTGTTCCCGCTATTGTCTTGCTTGTTTCGTTTGACACGACTGTGAATCTGCTGGAAATTCTAATGGCAAATACTACGCAAAGCCGGAGAATGCCCGATCGCCGACAGCTCCACTTGCTGAGCTTGCACCTGCGTCATACTCTGAGGCTACCCGAACTGCGCGGTGGGGATATACAGCAATGGTCGCAATTCATAAGCTCCTGTTTTTTATCACTAGGGAAAGGAGCTTTCGAAATAGTAGAAGAGGAAATTTTGTATCAAAATAACGTTACCTGCTGGCCTCTTCTAGAAAGTAGGCCAATGATTGACACCATGTATATTTTATAACACTTTGTTTCCACGTGCAGATAGTCTTACATTGTAGGATAATTCAAAACTATTGATGAAATGTTAATTGCTCTAAAAACTTGCAAAATATTTTGTTTGTAATTCTATAGTAAATATTTTGTTGTTAAAATACCTTTTGATTTTTTGGGGGAGCCATCAATCCGATATGTTATTAGTCATGCAATTTAATAGAGAAAAACTGGAAACTCACAACAGAGAAAGATTTGCAATTCTTTTAGAACCTTCTACAAGTCCCTTTGGGTCTCATCACCCGGCGCCAGTCATGTGCGCTTCCGAGGTGAGCTGCTGCTCTCATGGATAGTGTTTGATGGTTGGCCATTGGTATAAACGGGAGCTGTTTCCGAGAGACGCGGTGACCGTTAGTTGCGCACTTCCGCCTCCAGAAGTACAGATTCTGTGGCACCGTCGGCAGAATACAATTGTGAATGGCAGCCTTCACATTTACCCACTCGGAAGCGCGACTGAGCTTAGATGTGTTCTTGTTCACGGCTTTGCTGCCGCTGGCTCCCAAAGGGGTGTGACTCACGATCCATCCTTTCCCACGATCAGTGGTGCTGGTCGGTGGGTGTATGTGATGGAACTCGACGCTTGTCGGTGGAGTTGGCGAGTGGCTGCGTGTGAAGGCGGCCATACCAACACTAGCTTGTAATCATATCACATCGCTAGGAAGAGGAGGAGGAGAAAGAAGAAGAGCGGAAGAGGAGAGGAAGAGGGGAGGAGGAGAAGCAGACGAGGAGGAAATTGATTATTTCGCGATTCCGGGCGAGTCAACTACTGTGGTTATTTGTCCCGTTAGTCAAGAATGTGTTTATATCATCAGGTGGCGGTGCTCTTCTCTCGCTGGATGTGAAATCCAGCGCTGACCTACCCGTCGGCTTGCGAGGGTTTTCTCTGTCCATATGTCTCTCACCAGCGGGTCACTGCACCAACCAGGTGAAGCTGTATGCTCCCCTGATATCTCGACATGCGTGGTAGTGCCTGAGAGTGTAAGTTGGTGTAAGGGGAGATAATAGAATAAGGGCAAGAAAGAAACGATCCCGAGCGGCCCGTGGCCATTTTGTAATGGTACTGTTCGGACATTCGTCTGGTATTGATCGGAGAAACCACGAAAAACTACAGATCAGCGAAATTGCCGCCAGAGGTCTCCTCCAGGCAGCGGCTGAATGCGATTTAGCTATAGTGAAACCTGTAGTAAGCTGATTCCGTGAAAAGTCCTTTTGACGGGTGGTCGCTTAAGAGGGGATTTTTCTACAAAAGTAGAGGATATTATTACTAGAAATCAGAAGTTGAAAAAAGTAGAGAGGAGGAAGAAGAGGAGACAAATGAAGATGAGGGCGCTAAGGGAGAGGGATAAAAAGGCAGAAGCACTATAGTGAAACCTGTAGTAAGCGACCACCACTGGTTACGTGAAATGTCCTTTTGACGGGTGGTCGCTTAAGAGGGGATTTTTTTTACAAAAGTAGAGGATATTATTACTAGAAATAGGAAGTTGAAGAAAGAAGAAAGGAGGAAGTAGGGGAGGAGACAAATGAAGAGGAGGGCGCTAAGGGAGAGGGATAAAAAGCAGAAGCACTATAGTGAAACCTGTAGTAAGCGACCACAACTGGTTCCGTGGAAAGTCCTTTTGACGGGTGGTCGCTTAAGTGGGGGTTTTTCTACAAAAGTAGAGGATATTATTACTAGAAATCAGAAATTGAAAAAAGTAGAGAGGATGAAGAAGAGGAGGAGACAAATGAAGATGAGGGCGCTAAGGGAGAGGGATAAAAAGCAGAAGCGGACGGAGTGCTTACCTCCGAGGCGCAGCTCCGCCGTGCCCTGCGCCATGTCGTTGTCGTTCTTGACGAAGCACTGGTACATGCCCTCGTCGTCCTTGGCGACGGCGTGCAGCGAGAGCGTGTGCGCCGCGCCGCCGGCGCTGCCGCCGCGCACGGGCTGCCCGTCCTTGAGCCAGTGCAGGTCGACGAGCGGGTGGCCCGCGGCGGCGCACGTGAACGTGGCCGGCTGGCCCAAGGCCGCGGTGAGCAGCGGCGGCTGCACGCGCGCGCCCAAGGGCGCCGTCACCAGCAGGCTCACCTCGAGGCGCACCCGCCCCAGTGGGTTGCTCGCCACGCACGCGTACCGGCCCGAGTGCGCCGGCCGCGCGCGCGCCAGCACCAGCAGCCCGCCGGCCTCGTAGCGCTGCTCGTCGCCCGCCAGCGGCTCGCCCTCCGACTCCCACCTGCGCAGCCACGCGCCGCGCGGCACGCACGCGCTACACTCATTGATGCATTGATTGATTAGAGATTCCGGGTGGGTCCACGGCTAAGCTCGCTTGTCCCGTAAGTGTAGTGCGGGCGTTATAGCGGGAGGTGGCGGTGATGTCCCTACGCTGGATGGCAAGATCCGGAGCTATCCCATACATCTACTAGCGGCGTTTTTCTGACCAGGTATCTCCCAACAGCGGAGCACCACCCAGCCGGGACAAACTCTAAGCTCCCAACTGGTCTCCCGATTGATTGATTGTTTAATTGATTGATTGCGGGGGCGTCAACTTGTAAGGTAATTAGTCTCACACAGTCCTTAGTGCACTTTTTGTTCTCGGGAGTTGGTGGTCATCTGCCCCGCTGAATGGCGAGAATCGGCCCTGACGTACACGTCGGCGAGCTGTGTTTTCTCCAATCAGGAATCTCCCAACAGCGAGGCGCTGAATACGTGTGTGTAAGGGTGAGAATAGGACAAGGAAGAGGAAGGAAAGAATGCGCGTGGTCCGTCGCTCGTTTGTTAGGGTACTGCTCCGGCATTCGCCTGGCGTTGATCGGAGAAACCAAGGAAACTACCAATCAGAGCAACCAGCGGCTAGAATGAAACTATCCTCCTCCAGACAGCGGCTGAACTTAACCTAGCTTCTTAGCTAGGGTCGAAAATTGTGCCACCGTCGGGATTCGAAACCTCGGATTTTCCGATCAGGGAACTGCAGTGACATTAGCTGATGCCCTGTACCACCTTTGCGGGTGCTACAGCGGGACACTCAACAGTCTTCTTTTGTTTTCTAAAACGTGTCGCGTAATAGCGTCTCTTAGTCCTTCTCGGGCATTGAGCGTATGTGGAGTAATCCTCCTGTAACGTATTTTGGCTTTTCGTTTCGAACACGACGCAGTCAATCAGAGTCGTTTATCATTTTGGCCAGGGACTGGACACCTTCTGTAACCGGGGTTCCTAAGCGGCCACCTATCCAGAAAAACATGGTGTCTCCAGTTGCTGAATTTCCATGACTTCGCGGAGCATAATCAAACAATTAAGTTTCCATTTCGCAGCAGAATACTAAAAAAGTATGTGTGACGTATTGGAAGACGAACAATCTGTGCCCCTTTTCTTCACCCCCCCCCGAACCCTTACCTCTGACTTTTACAGTACATTAGACTTGTCAAGATCGTAGGAAAGGTAACCTGCTAACTGAAGTTCGAGGGCACTACGTCCAGAGAAACTGGTGAGATCGACAAGGGTATATTCAGTTTGGAAAAATCCTACGTATAGTTTAGGCGCTAGTGTTGTTCACATACACCAGATAGACTGACAGACGTTTTCAAAAACCAAAAACAACACTTTTTCGGTATCAGGGAACATCAAAACGTGTATATCCATATTGCACTAAAATTCCACATACATTAACACACAATTCGTACATTAATTTAATTCACGTTCGTCTGAATGACGTCGGAAGAGTGCAAGCGCTCGCGATGGCTCGCATCTCTGCTCGCGCGTTTTCACGCTGTCACGCTGTCAAGTGAGTTGCCGGGAGGAAAGGGACACTTGTGAGGGGGATGGAAAAGGGTGCAGGGCCTTCAGACGAATGGACAGGTGAGTTACCTTGAGAAGTGGTTGGCGCCTCGGGCTTCGCGAACTCGGTGAAAAGTTCCCAGTGGAGGGGAACCGCGAATAGGGCGCAAGAAACGCGCTGGTATTTCATAGTGTCATTTATTTCATGACACCGACTTTTTAATACATATTAATTTACGTGCAAACAGAAACATACAAATTTGATATTGTAATAGCTGTTTATCTTATGAACAGGATCCAGCCGGGTAAGATAGTGAAAAATTTAAATGAAGTAAAACTTTCGAACAATGATTATGATCCAAAATAAATTTACAAATAATTTCTTCTCCACTACACCAAGAAATATATGACGTATAACATGTATTTTCATTGTAGTGCATATACTTCCTACGTTTTAAAATTTTAAAAATGCACAATATTTTTGACAAATTTTTATTATAACTTAAAATATTGTATTTTCCTGAAATATTTCCGGAATTTCATGAAGAACAATCAAGTTTTAAAAATATCGTGATTTGGCGCGTGTCAGGTAAGTATATTCAACTTCACCCTACATTGCGAAAAGACTTTTACGATCCTTAGAGCAAAAAGATTAATAATACAGCAAGAAGAGCAATAATACTGTTAATATTATTGAAATCTAGGGTAGCCAGGTGTCCACTATTTGAGTGGACAGTCCGCTTTCTCCGCATTATCTTAACTACCTGTTTTTCACAAAATAGTGGACATTTTTTTAATTAAAAAATTTAATGATAAAATGATACGTGATCTAAAGCTGTAGAGACTAAGAGAATAGGGATAGGAGAATCGCGTTTTGTCTTGTTTTTCATACGTTAGAATGAAACAAAGATCGATCAGCCATTAAACTTGTTAAAATGATTAATCATACTCAATTGTTTGACAAGACATTTAATAAAAGAATATAAAACTTATTAACATACTATTTTTCTTAACTCGTATGTACATATTATTTTTATATATCTCAACCTGAAATGTAAAAAATATTCTTTATACACAAATAATTGATCAAAGCTGAGCAGTCAAATAAAAAATACACATGACAGCAATGTAAAATATAATTTAATAATGTATCGATGTTATGAATGTTAAGTAGGTTTGAATTGATTCTTTTAATGTGGTAAAATGTTTGTAAGAAAATATATCATTTAAATGTAATTTTTTTAATTACTACGTAACCCCCCTGCTTGTCTGCATTTTTTTCAAGCAGACCTGCGGCCCCAATTGAAATCACTAAATATATTATACTACTTTCTTTGGATATGCTGATGGATATGCCACTGATGCAATCCAGGCTTCTTCCTTCCGTTCAAGTAAACTCAGCTTGCAAACTTTTGGTTTGGACTGTTCTTTAGCAGATAATCTGTCTTAAGTTATCGCAAAAACGGCCTAACCGACAATGGTGCAGTAGGCGTCACAAAAACCATCGACTACATCACTCACAACGGCTGTCATCACTATTTCTAAGCGAAGAAACAGAATAGGCTATCTAATAGGCTACTCAAGATTTCTGTTGGGTACATTTGTTGCATCTTCTCAATATTATTTGAAGCAAATGCCATAAAAATAATATTAAAATCAATCAAATTAGCAAAATCTCCTTTAAATGACGGAAAAGGTAACAAATGAGTTATTAGTCGAAATCGACGAAAAATGTAAAAAAATCCGTAAAAAATGGGTCATTTCCTTCTGTAATAACAAAATTAATGTCTATTCTAAAATGCACTGATGTTAAGTGAAAAGAAACAAAAGACATTTCATTAAATTACGCCCCCTAGTCATGAGCTTCGGAAGCGTTTACTGTACCCGTTCAACCGCCCCGCAGTCCCCTCCGGAAGCCATTTCCCCTAGTCTAGAGGAACGTCTATCCCCTCTCCGACACAACGCAGTTCGCGAGCAAATTTCTGTGCGCGTGGGGCCATGTGGCTAGTGGTATTTTAGATCTCTTTGAGCTACTCCAACAACCAAATCTCACTAGCTGCGACAACCTCGAAATTACTGCCTAATTGATTTTTCCACGTGTTCTCTCGCGGAAAAAATTCCGCGGAAACTTTTCCGCAACAATTGTTTCCAAAGGTTGTGGTTTGATTTATTGTTAGTAATTCCGGACGCGTCAACTACTAGGGCAATTATTCCCGTAAGTGTAGTACATGTTTTGATCGGGAGTTGACGATGGTCTTCCCCCGCTGAATGGCGAGATCCGGCAACGACCTACCGTCGACTAGCGAGATATCTTCCAACAGCGAGGCACCGCCCCAGCCGGAACACGCTCTAAGCTCCAGACCGGTCTCTCGGCATGTATGGTAGTGCAGTGCCTGTTAATGTAAGTGTGTGTAAAGTTTGAGGATAGGACAGGGAAGCGGTAGGAAAGACAGCGCGCGGTACGTGGCCCGTTTGTTAGGGTACTGCTCCGGCATTCGCGTGGTGTTGATCGGAGAAAACACGGAAAACTACCGATCAGAGCAGCGGGCCGCTAAAATTCTCCTCCAGCCAGAGACTGAATTCGGCCTAGCTATCTGGCTAGTGTCGAAAATCCTACCATCGCCGGGACTCGAAACTAGAACCTCCCGATCAGAGGGATTGCAGTGACATCAGTGGATTCCCTGCGCCGTATCTCCAGGTGAAGAGGCTGTGGAGCGCGCCGGAGAAGGTCCGCCGCGTGTTCCGACGACGCCTCGTCGATCGAAGCCGCGCGGTTGACTTCTCCCTCAAGAGGATCTTACGCTCTTCACGAGGGAAGGGATTCGGAAGCGCCCCACCGTACAAGTCGCAGAGATATTTCGATGCTTTCCTGGCGCAGGCCCCAAGGGTTCAATTCTACATCACCGGGACAGAATGTTGAACCGTGAAACATCTGCAGTGGCTGGAAGGAAGATGGACGATGTATGGAAAAAAATCTGGCAAAACGTACGGAAAAGTCACGTCTCAATTGATGGTTTCGTTTAAGTTGTCAACCATTTTTAGAATAAATGCCAAAATAGTCCCTTCTGATTCTAATTGTTTGTTTTATAGAGTAAATGTATCATAATTTCTCACTAACCGTTAACTGTAGTTTGGACAACTTCAGACATAATTTTTCAACGTAATCATATTTTTTTCTTTTTTCTCTTCATCATCATCATCATCATCATCATCATCATCATCATCATCATTATTATTATTATTATTATTATTATTATTATTATTATTATTATTATTCCTGTACTTTACGAGACTGATAATGTATGCTTGATTGTTTCAGTTGCATTGCCATACATTCTGGAATTGTCATTCATTACTCCGGGATCTTCAACTGTTTGAAATAGTTTTTGTTGAAATTGCTTGGTCTAGGATTGTGATAACGAGACCCTCAGCCTCAGGATACAGGTATACCACAATGAGGTTC
The DNA here is from genome assembly GCA_038098605.1 of Gryllus longicercus. Lineage (NCBI taxonomy): Eukaryota > Metazoa > Arthropoda > Insecta > Orthoptera > Gryllidae > Gryllus > Gryllus longicercus. The sequence goes on along the minus strand of JAZDUA010000136.1, from coordinate 1,261,075 downwards.
TTGTAGTCTCGAAGTCTGAATTTTGATTGGCTACTGCTGCAGTGTATACACCATAGGGTGATTCTGCTTCCATTTCTTTATTGCTTCTCCCACTGAGGACTATTGCAGGTTGGTAAGAAATATAACATTGAGAGAAGCGTAATTGTCACCTCTCGTTTTGATTCACTTGAATATAAACTCTCCTCCGAGTTGCAACCGGCTTCTTAAGGAGCAGATCTAGGGTCTGGCTATACCTCTACAATATGTGCGCAAAATGTGGGCCGTTTCCAAAAAAACAAAGTCTTGCACTTCACAGTATTTTGAATGAGGTGGGAGTTTTGCCAAGTTCTTACACAAATTTTGCGGACCTCTAACCTCAGACCTCTAATAACTATCGAGATGACCTCATGCTTTTACGCCCTTCATTCAGCGATCTCGATTTCTAAATTCTTGTATTTAAGACGTTTGTCTGCCTCGTTGGTTACGACGTCGTTTCGATCACACGGCACAGCAATATCTACAAGAAGACACTTTTTTCTCCAAATCCCGGAAAACAACATACTTTTCTGCCTCCACCGTCTGATCAGTTTGAATTTGTTGGAGGTACTACAATATTGTACACAGTTCAACAGATGTCACTGGTATTGGTGAGTGTTCGTACCACTTAGAGCATGTGTTTGAAATGTAGATATCGTTGAAAATCTGCCAGCGAAGAGAACTACAGACCCTATCGTGTCATTTCAAGTATTCGGTCTTTGATAGAATTGGACAAGTTGAGAAGATATAATCAATTGTTTCTACTTGTTCCTGGTAAATACAGTATTTATCTGAAAAATCAACCTGGGAACCGCTTCATCATAATGTTGTGTTCTCAACAATTGATCTTGGGCAGCTGTTACAACTGCTACCGATTCTGTCTTTATTCTTCCCCTCAGAAGTCACATAAATTATAGATTTTTATTGATCTGCCATGTTAATGATTCTTGTTCTTTCTTTTTAAATATTGTTCATGGAGTAGTTTGTCTCTCCGTTATTTGTTTAACCATTTTTGTGTCTCATATTTCATGTAAATTAACATGAAAGTTGTGACATCAGAAGTTCAGTGTTTTATTCTGCGTGTCTTGTATAATCTTCTTCGCAATGCTTCTTACTACACTTACGATGACTTTTTCCCATTCTTCAGTCAGATTTAATCACCTCCCTTGTTAGTGGGTCATCTTGATCGCTCACTACATACTTTCCCATCCCGACTATAACATTGTGCCAGGAGGCTTCAATTTGTGTGATGCCTCTTCCTCCACACGAGTTTGAAGAAAACGTTTGCTGAGACGATCAGGATCGTTGCCCAATTCATCTCCGGGTCCACCATCGGAGTCGTTTTCAACAATTGCGTCTGTTATTACCTCGTCCAAATCTTCCTGCACACTCTCAAGATATGTAGTCTCCAACAATGAAATAATTTCGTCGGCACTCAATTCTTTATGTGACCGAATGTGCAAAATATAAGAATGCCAAAGCCGGAATGGATGTAAGGCACAAGAATTACCACTATAAGGGAAGATACGGCAAAGAGTTTTATTCAATCTCTCATTGGGTCGTTAACGAACCACCACGTTTTTATACAACTGCAAAATTATCAGAGATACGTAATTAGTTCATACATAATTAAATAGAACTAACATTTTAGAATCGTAGCAATGCAAAATCACTGAACCTAAGCCACTTGCCTCTCAAGAACTAAGATAGAAATACCAAAAAGCCAAATCAGCGGGAAGTCTGAAATCATCAAATATTTGACACTTGTAACACATCAAAGAATTTTCAACGTGGGTCGTTAACGACCCAGTAGGCACTTTATCTTCCAATAAATTCACATTATCGATCTTCAAAGCTAACATCTAAGAAAACATTACAATCACTTTATAGATAAGAATCGATATAAGTGATTGCAATGTCTTAGATGTTAGAGTATTTTTTTCCTTTTTAGACTTTTCTATTTGTTCTTACAACCTCAACTACGAATGTGGTTTTACATGGCTTATAGAAAATTGCACAGCGAAATAAATTTACTCAAGTCACGAAAAACGTCACCAGCGTTAACTATTACGCTCTCAAAATATTTCTTTTAATTCAGATATATCACTCACACCTGATGTGAGTCACATTATCAGTTCATTTTATGATATAATATGATATATTTATATTCAATCTTTTTTATGTGACCTCTGTTCAGACAGCGTACGCCGGTCGTGATAGTGTAAGTTATGGAACATACTCCCCGACGGCGATCGTTTTCCAGATTGGGAGAGATGGATGTGACAGGATTGAGAAGGGGAAATATCACGTGGTTCGGGTGCCGTTGTGTAGGACGTGGTATAGTTATTAAATTAAAAGGTATATTGTCAGTTAACAGAAATAAATGAGGTACTAGAGTTTGATTCTGTGTCACGTATGTAAGATGTTATGATGTTGTCATTGTGTTATTTATATATATATATATATATATATATATATATATATATATATATATATATACACACACACACACATACATATGAGAGAGAGAGAGAGACACACACACACACAAGTCGGGTTAGTGACATCATCAAGAACGGCTGAACCAATTTTATTTATCTCTAATTTGCTAGATTCGTCTCCGACCCAAAATAACTATTACAATATGGAGAAAATTACGCTAGATAGTGCTGTAGACCAAAATTAAAAACCCAAACATAAGAAATCAAATGCAACCCGCAACACACTTGGGAGGATTTTTTAAAAAATCTGTATCGTTACACAACTCCTACACGAAGCGTAATACGTCATAAAAAACTACACTTTTTTGGCAAAGCCTCAAAGAAACGTTTCTCACACCATAATCTACAGATTGAGATCTTTTTGAACATTACATTACATTTTTGCTGGGGGAGGGGTGGGAGAGGGGAAGGGATATAGGGAGAGGAGGAGATGAAGAGAGAAAAAAATGAGATGAAGGGCCGAACAATGTCTGCCTGGTTCCGCTAGTAAAAAGACAAAAAATTATTTATGATTGAGAATTTACAACAATATAAAATAAAAGGAAGGGTGAGTAAATTTTTCATCAAAAAAGAATTTAGAGAAGAGTAATAAACCAAAATTTTCAGTAAATATATATAAATTTTGCTTAGGTACAGAAAATAAATGATTAATATTTGTATGTTCCTATAGAATTATAAGTGAACTATGATTATTAAAAGTATGGAGTTTTACAAAATAAATCTATAAAACCTTTAAATACTAAACATAAAAATAATGATAAAGATTGCAAAGAATGAGAAGATTCTGATGATTCAAATGTAATAGCAGGGAATGTAATGAATCAAACCACGACAACTCCAAAAGTTTTAAAATATGCAAATATTTAAAATCCTAAAATATTATGGTGCATTAATGGACAAGCTGGCGAAACTCCCACTAAAATCCAAGCAAAAATTCACAACAATAAAAATTAAATATGAAGTTATAGATTCATATTTTTAAAGGATTTTAACAATTATATCTAAAAATGTAGATATTGGAGAGGAAATTGGAGATAATAAAATTATTTCTTTTACATTGGAAGGTTTAAAAGATGAATTTTATTATGTTGATATTTTTTTTAAAAAAATGATAGAAATAAGACAATAACAAGTATAAAAAAGTGTTAAAAGAAACAGAAACATACTTGAAATTTGGAAAATGAAATGGAAAAGATTGATCAATTTTCAAGGTTTAACATAATAGAAAAATTAATAATGTTAATAGAAAATGTTTTAATGGTAGTAAAAGAGGGCATATTTAAAAATTTTCAAATATAATACAAAATGTTTACATGTAAAATATTAGAAAATCAATTATCAGAGTGTTGAAATTCAAAAACACAAAATTATGAAAAAGGTAATGCATATAAAAGTTATGATAATTTGGAAGATGAATCAAAAAGTTTTATGAATGAAATACAAATGAAAAAAGTACTGGAGAAAGAAGAAGAAAGTAGTTTTTACAACTTAGAAAATACTACAGAAACAAAATAATACAGAATCAAGATAATTCTAATTTGTTTTGGATTCATATTGCTAGATATAAAGAAATAATTGTTAACTATAACATTAATATTAAGTATACAGAAACATTAATGCAAACAACATAAGCAATGATTAACGTAATTGGATTAGGAGGTTAAATGTGTCAACTACTTCACAAGGTATTATAATTTTAAAATATTGTTTCCATGTTCCAAACAGGGGCGGATTAATATTTTTGCCGCCTGTAGGCACATCAAATTTGCCGCCCCCTGTTTAAAATTAATGTTACATTTCAAGTTGTAACGTTTCAGTAACAATTCCTCATTAATTTAAACGTTTTAACTTTAAAAGTAACATAATTTGCACATTGTTTTCTTAGATTAAATATTTTTTTTGGATTAGCTAATTTTGGATATAAACTGTATCTTCATAGCAAGTAACGTTCAACATTATTAACGTTTCAACACTGAAACGTTAACATTAAAAGGAAACTAAAACATGACAACTAGAATTGCAACATGTTTTCTTTGGTCAACGGGCCTTAGTTTCAGATTCATATACTTCTGAAATCATAAGGTATACTCTAATGAAGTAGACAAATAAATAGCTTGTATTAAATATTAATATGATATTTTTAAAATAAAAATATGATTTATGCTGTTATAGTTTTTAGAGAACCAAAATTTGTTTTAGAAAATATCAAGAAAATTTTGCGCCTTTGAAAATTTGCCGCCGTAGGCACGTGCCTACTGTGCCTATGCGTAAATACACCTCTGGTTCCAAATGTAAATGAAAATGTATTATGTGTGGCAAAAATTGTAGACAGAGCAGAGGAAGAATAAAAAATATACTATATTGGTTGAAGAGAAGGAAAAAATGTTATTGAAAAAGGAAGTGTATTTTCAGAAGAAGCAATAATTCTACAATAATTATAGCATCAAAGATTGGAGCATCAATTATGGCTTTAAAAAATTGATGAAAATTATATATCAGTAAATATTACTACAGAACTTGTTATTTTCTCTTAAAAAAGTATGAAGCATAAACTTTGGGGAAAATTAACAAATAATCAAAGCTATGCAAGATTTTCTCTCAAATCATATTTTAGATCTGTGTCCAATGGACATGGTGAAACCTTTAGAAAAATTGTTAAATGGAAATTATTATTTTCTCACATCATTAAATGAATTAGGAAAAATTAATTTTCTTTTTGTGAATAAAAGTGATATTACAAGAACTTTTATCAAAGTGATAAAAAGAGAATAAAATCTGAATGATAAAAGACTAAAATGTATTTGAATTAAAAATTGAGGAGAATTATTAGGTAAATATTTAAAAGACAGTTTTATATATAAAGGAATTAAAAATGAACTGAAAATGCCTTACATCTCTATGAAGTAAAGGCTAAGTCGAAAGATTCAAAAGAACTATTACAGAAATAGGCAGAATACTACTTGGGTACATAATAAATTTGGGAATGAGATTATTAAACACATATTAAAAATTGATGCATTGTTAAAACAAACTAAAAACTCCATACATTTGGGTGAAAATTAAACATTAAACATATGAAGATATTTGGTAAAGAAGTGTACTTAAGTACATAAGGACATAGGTAGGGGAAGATGTACCTTAACCAGTCCTTGCCAGAGTTCATATTACTGACAAATTTCAGAAGTTTGAATTCCTAGTTTATACTCCTGCCCTGAGAGCTGCTGTAAGTCTTGTCATTATTTGGAAAGCTTCATGTGTGTTGTGTGTAAAAAAGAAATCTGTTTGCAACAGTCAAAAGTAAGTAGGTATTTTGTTCGGATTATTTTATGTTATAACTTGAATTATATTTATTCAATTTCATGGTGAATATTACCAAAATGTAAGATAGACATTGCAGATCATCAAATTCAACATATTTGTGTTTGTTAAAAGTGAGCTTATGTTGTATCTTTGACCAGTCTAAGTTATAATTGATGTAACGGTTACTTCCATTCAGGTTATTTATTTATTCAGGTTATTTACTTATTTATTTATTGTTTATTAATATTTTAGGGAGTTGGAGAACAGAGTTGCCTAGAAGCAAAGGTGATTTCATTCTCACCAAACTGTGTGGCAAAAGAATCAACAACAAACTGTTAAACATCATGTTATGTTACAAAGGTTTTTAGCGTTAAGAAAGAACATTTTTTTTTAGTAAAATATTTAAAGAAATTAAACACCATAAGAGAGAGATTTGTCAGTGTAAATGACAATTAGTGTTATATAGATAAAGATGACTTTGTGTTCATGCTTCCAAATCCATCACAGGCAGGTGGATCAGATTGTCTGCAACACAGTTTTTTTTATTTAGTGTCACTACAGTGTTGAATAGCTGATTTTTTTATTCTGTTTTACTGAATGGGCTATTGTTTTTTATAGAAAATGGTATTACAATTTGTTTAAAATATAATTTAGAGAATTTAATTATTTTAAAGTTAGCTTCAGATTTGCATGGTTTGTATTTCCATGTGCTTTGTTCTATTTAGTTCTTTTTTCACAGTTTCTGTAATCTCTATGGCTGGTGGACTTCATACATGCATATTACATTGTTAAAAATTAGTTTATTAATAAAATAAGTTCCATTTGACTGAGTATTATAATTTGTGTGAAGTGGTCAGACCATTTTTCCTTTCAAAAATTAATTTCAACCATGTTTAAAATTAATTTCAGATTATGAGAAAATAGTATTTTATAGACAACATTTAGGTGCTTATTGAAAACCACATTAATAAATAAAAAACTGAAGGAGAAAAAAATTAAAGTATGAAAAGTGGTCAAAGTCACGACACCTATCCGCACAATATTATACATTCGACCAGTCAAAGATACAACTTATCCGACGGTTACTTCCCTTCTGGTTATTTATTATTTTTTATTATTTTAAAGATGATGTCTAGATGCAAAGATGGTGTTAAAAGAAAGAAGATCAATAAGGATGATCTAGAAGCTGCAATACGGTGCATTATTAGCAAAGAAATGAAAATAGGTCAAGCAGCTAAGCATTTTGATTTGTAAAACATTTAAAAAAAATGAAATACCATGAGAGATAGGTTTGTCAGGGTAAATTACAATTTGTATTATATAGATAAAAACAATATTGTTCATGCTTCTAAATCCATTGCAAGCAGGTGGAACAGTTTGTCTGCAACAGCATTTATTATTTAGTGCTGATCTATCTCATTACAGTGTTGAATAACTGATTTTTTTCATTATGCATTACTCAACAGGCTTTTGTTTTTTATATGCGATGGTATTATGATTTGTTCAAACTATAATTTAGAAAATTCAATTATTTTAAAGTTGGCTTCAGATTCGCATGGTTTGTATTTTCATGTGCTTTGTTCTATTTAGTCCTTTTTTCACAGTTTCTGTAATCTCTATAGCTGGTTTGTGCACATTACATTGTTAAAATTAGTTTAATTAATTAAAAAAGTTCCAGTAAACTGATTATTATCATGCCACTTTACGAAAAAAATTTTGGACGTGGTCAAAGGCTCAATCACCCCTGATCAGAGATACAATATAGTGTTGTGCCTTGGACAAATGTTTTATTTTTCAAATATTAATTTAAAGCATGTTTAAAATTAATTTCAGATCGTGAGAAAATAATATTTTATAGACAACATTTCAATGCTTGTTTTAAAACCTTAAACATGTTTTTAAATATAAAACTGATGTAGAAAAAAAAATAAAAGTATGAAAAGTGGTCAAAGGTACACCACCTTCCCCTACATAATAATAGAAGAAAGATAAGAAAAGGTGTAATGACAATATATTGTACGAAGGGTATAAAATATACTCCAAAATATAAACAAGCTATTAATTCAAGAAATGTAACATTAAATGACAATATAATATTAAAAGAAGAACTATGATTCTTCATTAAAACATTAATTTTTTGATGTTATTTAAATAAGTTCATAATCAAATATTTTGAAAAGGCACCAGAGATAATGAACATAATAAGAATGAAATATGTAGAACTACATAAAAAAATATTGAAAATAATATTAAAGTAAAAAATCTACTATATATCTCAAAATTTATTATTAATTCAAGAAAGGTTGAAGAATCAAAGAACTCTACAAGCTAAACCAGCTAAAAATGAAATGCCAAAAATATTCACCAATCTCTTAACTCAGAAAAGAAAGGACGATGGTCATCAGAATTGAATACAAAGATATCAAGAATGAAAAAAAATCAAGTTAAGTACTGAGTAAATACTGAAAATAAAATGATGCAAATAAACCAGTTAAAAATGGATTTTCTAATAAAGTTGATCTGTTAAATAGGGCAAATAAATTTAAAGCTAATTAATAGCAACATGCTACAAAGCATTTGAAGAGTATTTTGAAATAAAATCTCCTACAATTGGAACTGAAAAAAAATAAATTTTTACTAATAATTGCAGCTACAAAGAATATTAAATCTACACTTTGTATTGTGTTGATTTAATGTTGTTATATGTAGTATTATAATGTATCTGAAACTGTTAATAGTTTTTAATAAACTTATGTGTTTTTTAGAAACAGAAACATATGATTTAAAGCAAGCTTACAGAATTGATTAGGTAAATTAAATATTACATGATCATGGTGTGATTCAATCAAGAATTGGCTAATGTTTATATTATAAAATACAGAATGATTATTTTATTTACATTGTTTTGCAAGTTGACATATGTATTAGGAGAGATAAATAATTTAAGTTCGAAGTTTGAGAAAATAAAAAAAAGGAAATCTGGTTTAACAGATTTGGAGGATTTAACTGAAAATGGAGAAGAAAACATCTTCTATGCATAGATATTGAATATATACATGTCATATCAATCTATAAATGGGGAAATTAATGTTAATAAAGAATAGTATATGAAAAATATTTTAGAAAAATATGAAACAACGTATAGTAATCCAGTAGAAGTACCTTTATGTTTAAATACCAAATTTGATGAATTTAAAGGGGAGAAACAAGAGATTAACAATTTATATTAGTAATTAATTGGAAAATTGATTTATTTATTAACCAGAATAAGACCTGATATTAGTAATGCCATTAGTAACTTGAGCAGATACAATATGAACCCAACAGAAATTCATTCTAATGGATTACCAAGAATTTTAAGGTATTTGAAAGGTAGAATTACGACTAATTTATGTTTTATTTTTAGTGAAAGGAAAATTACAATATTCTAATACTCTTTTTTCTGAAGCAGTTTGGGTAAAATATAGATGCAAAGTTGTTTACATGATTTACAACAGAAATTGGAGAATAATTTGTAGATAGGAAACGCAACATTCAATCATTAGTTGTGTTATCAACAGTAGAACGTGGACTTGAAACATTATGTGAAAATGTTAAATGTTTAATTCATAGCTGAAGAAATACTAAAAGAATTAGAAATTGAAATAAGGTCCCATTTTAATATTAATACAGATAGCATGTTATATCTATGTTAAAAATTAGAAATAGAACAGAAAAAAACTAGTTCAAAAATTAATGTTTTCATTTAAAAGAATCAATTCATGAAAATAATATAAATTAAAATTACATCTCTTGAGAAGAAATAAATTCTGATTTCTCAATTAAAGTAGTAGATGACAAGTATGTAAGAGTGTATATTTAAGAAAATAAAAGATACTTAAAAATTTGTAAAATTATGAATATTACTTAAATGAAAGGGAAGGTATGTTGAATATATTATTAATGGATTTGTTGATTTGGTGTATTTGTATTCAATTAAAAGGGATATTCTCAATAGTTAATAGAAATAAAAAAGATACACGACATTATGATTGATTTCCAACAGCAACATGTCACGGAGTTTTAATTGTGTTCTAAAAGAAATACGTTACATATGAGTGAAAAGTTATAATAATATAAAATAGAAAAAGGTTGCGTAAATTTCTAATCATTTACAGCAACATGCTGCTCCGTCATTCGCCTGGAAATGACCACAGAAACCAGGGAAATCAGTGATCAAGAGGAGCTGAGTAACAAACTTTACTTCTTTACAGAACACAGTCACGCTAGTGTTCATTTATATCAAGTAAATTTCCGGTACTCGTGCGGAATGAAACCTATTTAACCATTTAGACGAAAATGGTTATTATTAATTTGCTTAAACCTTACATTAAAACGTTTTGAATAAACTTGAACTTCGAGAAAAAAAATCACACGCCAAAAAGTGACGTGTTGTCGTTCATTAATAAACTGACAAGCTGTAGTAGTGCTCACGGCAGTACATGTTGCCACCGTAGTTTCTCTGACGCGTAGGGCTCGTGTCTCGACGGTGGCGGATTTTCCACACTAGACAGCTCGGATGAATTCCGCCGCTGTCTGGAGGAAAGGTCGGCCGCTCGGCCGGCCGCTCTGATCAGTAGTTGTCCGTACTTTTCCCCCAATCAGAACCAAGCAAATGATGTTCTGTTCTCAACAAAGGGGCCAGAAACCGCGCGCGATCTTTCCTTCTTTGTATCTGCTCTCCCCTTTTCACTACACTACTACACATATCCTCTTACACTACACTACCACATATGGCAGGAGAGACGTCAGGAGCTTAGAACGTTTTTGGGGCAGGAGCGGTTTCCCAACGGGATACAGGGAGGGGGTATCTGGAGGAGGCAATACTCTGCAAGGCGACATGTAGGTGGGCGCAGGGCCTCACCACCCAGCGGGGAAGGAATCATAGCTATATCACGTGCACTAGAGTTACGGGTCCAATGATTCTACATATAATGCGCCCGAAAACACGATGTAAACAATTAATCATTAAATCAGCGAGTCAAGTAATGGTTTCACCCTACACATATTTATTTTCTTTACCAGTTTTACTATCGCCTAGACATTCAACCAGAGAACCTTTTTGAAACATGTTAACATTTCAGACACGTAAAGATAACGATGACACGTATCAGAATCTCGCTGCCGAGGAATGCGAATTTCGTATTATCGCTGTATCCCGACCTTCCTGCATTCCTGAAACGTACACTCTACTTAGAGTCAAAACTTTCGAGACTCGCATTAAATGCTCTGCACTGCTCGGTATAGCCGAAACTTTCTAGATGCGTACTTCCATTCAGGCGTGGAGGTTTGGAATTTCGGTAAACGCGTTCAGGGACCCCAGAAGAGGGAAAGTTGCAGTCAGTGAGCTGAATTTGAAAGATCTTCAAGAGGGTATGTTGAAGATGAGATACATTCGCCGACAAAGCGAAGTAGCGTAAGCCACAAGCACGGTCGACTTGCTGTGTAAAAGAACCCTGATGAAATGCCTAGAAAAATTCATCCTCCGATAAGTCCATTTTAATTAGTTCCCGTCATCGCTCAAACAAGGTACGATAGAAATAATGGATAAAATAAGATGAGTAAATGAACAAGAAATCAGAAGCAATACCACTCCTATTTTATATATTCTTTTTATTTATGAAATTCTTTTTGAATTATGCGTTTTCTCTGAATTCCTGTGCACTTGCATATTCACGTGATCTACAGGCACCCATACTTTCTTCAATATTTCTATTACGTTTAAAAATAAACTGCTAAATATAATTGTCAGTTTGACGTTGACCCATTCATGGAACCCCTTTCGTGATGTGGCAGAAGTTCAACAAAATACGATACAAAAACGTGATCCCGTGAATAATTTTCATTCAGCTTTGTGGTTAATTAGACTTTCATTTGATCTTTAATGAATCCTTAAGCAATCCATTCACTCACATATTCTCTTCGTTTATGTATTTACTTTTCTCTGTGTTTCTGACATTCACATAGTGCAAAGTTATCGATGTCACTAAAACTCATGCATATTCATTAGATACATACTAAATCCAACGGATGAAATGACAGCGCCGTCCCAATCGCAAAGAGAACAAAATCAAATCACACTATAGGGACTAATAAAGCAGAAGATCGGTCATAATGTCTCCAGCAAAATGTAGCGCGTATAGTAAAAATGGAGATTCGGTGTACAAATGGGGGAAAGGGTACTCATATAGGAATATTACGTTCGCCTCTAAATTTAAAGAGATATATCACGACCGAAAACCGGGAAGTACGCGGCCCTTTGTCCCTGTGTTCCAGTGCCCTGGCAGCCCAGTATCGCTCAAACGGCCGAGAGGCAGAGTTAAAGGGGAGAATCCCAGTTAAATCCTTCCACCGTTTATCCCGCTTTTTCTCTCTCTCGGCGGTCTCCACCACGTCAAATTAAGAGGCGATCTTTGAAGTTAGATAGTATTTTATTTATCATTTTCGAAAGAACCATAATTAGCTTTATTAATTACTTTTAGGGAAAGAGCAAACGCGAACACTGAATGAACAATCTTTAATAATTTTATCGATAACGTTGGCACTTGTTAATTGAGTACTTAATGCAATATTTTTTCACATTAATTAATCAGTGAATTATTACTTGTTATTTTGCAGAATTGAAAAAAGAAAGGAGCCTTCCCTAATTGAATTCAGAGTTTTTGCCTGACGGTCCTTACTTCACCTCCTTATGTGTTCAAACATTAATGCTCACATTAATAATAATAATAATAATAATAATAATAATAATAATAATAATAATAATAATAATAACAATACAGTTAATATCAATTTTTTCCGTCAATAAACTAAGGTTTTAACGGTTTTTGACGTAAAATAAAATAAAAATAACGTTTAAATTAACACACTGACAGCCATAAGAGACATACGCGGTTCATGGTAAAGTTGTACCCCAAGTTCCCTGCGCCACCATGTGGTTTGCAGAATGTCTTCTATTTCAGGTCGCCGGAGTCAAATGGTGCAAATACACACACTCACACACACTCACACACACTCACACACACACACACACACACGTTCACGGGTTGGGACAGAAGTCATGGCAACTATTTTCTTTCTAAAAGAAATAATACCGGATCACATAGTTTTCTTTGTTGTGTGAAAGAAACGAAGTACCAATGACTTCAGAGCAATTGATGTTTTTGAGTGTCCTCATTAGCACAGAGAGCAATGTGAAATCAGTTGTCTGAATACAACCCAAGTGTGCAAAGTTATACGCTGTACTGGTCAATGTGTTAAAGTTTAAAATGAATACATTTTTCAAAAACAGGTATGTAGGAAACGCAAGTATAACAGTTCATACAGTACGAAAGATGTAATAGGACGTTTTACATTCGGTTACATCAATGCATCTGTTTAATTTAGAAATGAATGGAGAGGCCTAAAAAGTTTGTATTTAAATTCAATCGTTTGTTTATTTGAACAGAACTGGAAATCTTACCAAAATATTTATGTGGGCTGGATTACATATTTAGAAAATTAAACTGGCAAAACAAAAGATATGGTATGAACATAAATGAAAGAAGATTAACAAATGAACGATTCACGGACGATGTAGCACTGTTTACAAAATAGGGTGCAGAATTTCAACAAATGATTACAGAAATACATAAACAATATTAAAGAAGGCTTAACAATGAACCGAACGGAAAATAGTTAATCGCTAACTCAGTAGAACGTAAAGTTGTAGAAGGAAAGAAAACTATTCGCTACATAAATGAATAGACTAATATTGGCCAAACTATCTATAAAGAAGAACAGCAGTACTGAAATAAAAAGAACGGTAAGCCTGGTTTGGGGAAAATTTTGGGTTTTGTAGCCCGTATTGGATATTAACATATCAAGAGCAAATTATTGTTTCAACTCTTCGAGAGCTGTGTATTTCCGATGTCATTGTATGGAGTTACGAACTGGAGTTTTACACAAGACATGCAATGACGAAGGGTCTGACAAAGGAAATTGGAGAGCAAAAGCCTAAAATCCCATTGAAAGATGAATGAAACATTTTTTAAATGCAAAACAGAGCGGTTTAATTGGCATAGTAGCCGAGGTCCAACAACTGGAATTCCAGTGGAGATGCCACGTGGAGAGATCGCAAGATAAGAGATTGATAATTTCTGACCAATTGATTATTTTGTGTTTCCGGGCGTGTCATCTGCTATGGTCATTAGTCCTGCAAACGATGTGCGGCTTCCACCTACACGTCGACTTGCAGGATTTTCCCCCTAACGAATCTCCCCCAGCGAAGCTCCAGGGCAAGTCTTAAGCACCAGGGCAAACCTTGAGTTTTCGAGATATTTGTGGTAGTGTAGTGCGTGTAAATGAGTGTAAGGAAGGAGAGAGTAGAAGAAGAAAGAGGAAGAGGAGAAAGTGTGTGGTCTATGATCTGTTTGAGAAGGTTCCGTCCCGGCATTCGCGTGGTGTTGATAGGAGAAACCACGGAACAATACCGATCAGAGCCGACGACTGCTAGAATTCTCCTCCAGACAGCGGCTAAATTCGACATATACAGCGATTTTTCTAATTCTGATCCTCAAGGCTCTACTTCACGATGGCATTATATCACTGTATTTCGCATCTTTCTCGGTCGTGTTCATTCGTGGTCGCATGATCACGCCCGTATCTGCTATACAGTCGCGATCAGGGGACATCTAGAGGTACTACCGAGAAAGACGCCAAAAATAGTGACATAAGCCACCGTGAAGTAGGGCCTTGAGGCGCAGAGTTTAAAAAATCGCATTATAGCTATATAGATGAAGTCGAAAATCCTGCCACCTTTGGCACTCGAACCCTACGACCGCTCGGTCAGAGGCACAGCTGTTGATGTCCTAATCCATCTAAAACGGTATCATGAAAGACAGACGGACGTGATAGCATCATGGGACCCCAGACAAGGGACAAGAAACGGAGTACGCCCTAAACAGAGGTGGTCCGACGTTTTCAAGAGCGTGTATTGCAACACACGGTCAAGAATAGCGAGAGACAGGGAATTATGGAAAGAACAAAGTGGAAAAATAACACCACATTTTAGTGAAAGGCAGCGCTAAGAAAACTATTCGAGCAAACATTTTAAATAAGGAATGCAAGAGTAAAACTGAAAGCTGATAGTGAGTAAAAAGTACGATCGTATAAAGCGGACAGAGTGTGTAAATAAGGAATATAATAGTGAAAAATGATGAACTAAATGAAACTGAAAACTGATAGAAGTTATAAATTAATTTTGTGTAATGTAAATGTAAACCGATAATGAAAGTATCCGGATTTTTTTGGATCGCGAATTAGCCGTCTAGGACCTCGCGGACATATACCTCCGCTTACGGAGGCTCAATAACATTTATCCCGCGGCAAGTGTGTGTGACTCCTTTTTGGGAGGATCAGCATTACGCTGAATCTAATATATTAATATCCCAGGGTTGCTAGTTCTGGGGGCACGGAATACGGAACGATGATAACTGTTGCGGCTATATGCGGCAGTTCAAAAAACGCGTCGAGACGAAAGTGCGAAACAGCTTCGCCGAAGTTTGTCGGGGCGGCGTACCGGCAATGGCGCCGGCCAATGGGAAACCAACGACCAGCGGGCGGAGAGGCAGCCGAGCAGCGAGATTATGTGGGGGCCGGATGTAAAGCAGAGGTAAATGGCTGTTTGCCTTGAAGGCGATCTGTCACTGCCGAGCGCGCATCGAGATCGCGAAGCGAACAGACTTTCTGTAAACGGTGCTTGCCGCTGGTCGCCCACGCGCGCCTATTGCCAGATCAGCCCACGCTGCTTTCACTTTGGCCAGGCCCATCTGACAAAGGATTTTAGCAACAACATACCTGCTGTCTGCTGCAACTGCGGAGCAACCCACTCCGCAAACTACGCCGGCTGCAAGGTCCACAAAGCCTTAGCAGGCAAGAGCAAAAATGTTGAGCCGAAGCAGAGCAAAAATGTTAAGCCAAACCCACAGAAACGTCAGCCCGCACGCAAGGTAGATAGGAGCACTAGTTTCGCAAAAGCGGCGCACTCACCACAACACCCTGCGCAAGCAGCGCGCGCGGCAAAGGCGGCGACAAACTCTGAAATGTCCGAAAGGGCATTCAAGAGAGAACCGCTCGACCTGAGACCACCGCGCTTAAGGCGCCCTCACACAACACGCCTGCTGTTAAGTCGGAGACGAAGCAACTCCTCAGGGAGGCCTCTGAGCTGAAACAGCGGGTTTCAAACCTCACCACGCTTTTACAAACTCTCTGCGCTCAAGTGCCAGCCCACAATGGCTGATCACCGAACGCAGGGAAACACCAGAACCTCGGTAGCTGCCTGGGACGTCAACGGCCGTTCCGGTCACACAGACCCAGGAGATCGACGCGTTATCGGAGATCGACGCGTTATCGAGATATTCTGAAATAGACACCACATCGATGTTCTTTCATTGCAGGAAACAAAACTCATAAGCGCCGACGACATGAAGCAAAATGACATGGCTATCTACCGCACCGACCGCGATGCTCGTCATCGCGGAGGCGGTGTAGCGGTTGCCATAAGTCGCTCGTTGCCCCATCGCCCAGCAGCTTTACCTCGCCTCGCGAGACTTGAAGCGGCAGCGATTGTGGTAAACACGACGGAAGGCGAAGTTGTACTTGTGTCAGCACACTTAGCACCAAATCGTCCTTTCGTAGATGACGATATCGACACTGTGTTCTCCGTAGCACCTCGCACGATTATGGCGGGCGTTTTGAACGCCCAGTGCGATGAATGGGGCTGTAACACAACAAACAGCAACGGAAACTTACACGTTTCCTGCTAGCACACAACATATGACACTCATCCCGCCTTCCTCACCTACCCGCTTCCCCTCTGATCCTCACCTCCGACCCGAAATCCTCGATGAGGCACTCACATCAAGAAATATTCGAGTCACTACTCCCAAACCCATTTCCTTCTCTCTCTCCGATCACATTCCCATTACCTTCGCAGTAGGCAGCATTTGCGCCTTCTGCGGCCTTAGGCAGTGGGTCCCGCAACCCACTGACTGGGATGAGTTTCGCAATCAACTCGCAGCACTACACACACAAGCGCAAACCTCGCTGACAATGGATTCGCCAGAATCTGTAGACGCGAGCTTACACACGTTCACAAAACATATACAAACAGCCCACAGAAAGGCGACGTCGGTTTTTTGGCGCCCGCCCGAAGAGGGACTGTGACCAGGTCGTGAAACGTGTAGTATATTCGTCTCTTATCTCTTCATTCAAAGAGTTGTCTGTATCAGAAGCTCAAATGATTAGAAAAACGAGTGTATACCTGGAGATCCGGATTCGATTTCTAGCTGGGACAGTAAATTCTTAGAACAGCCAAAACATAATTCATAAATATAACATATACTTTTATCAGAACTTTGCCAGAGGTATCAAAAGTGGTGCATTTTGTGCAATTATGACTTTTTCATATTTAGGTGCTGGTTACTTGTTCAACATATTCGTATTACACTTAGTTTGCCTTTTGATGATACTTTTTGTAATCTGGATATCCCAGAATTCTATCATGCTACAACTGGAAAACTGAAAACATCTATGGATATACCATTAATATTCAAGATGTCCGCTACATACGATGTGCATGTCATCTGCAGTCTCGCTGGATGGGTCAATTCAAAATTCACATTCACCTGAAGATATTTGCCATTAAATTTTATAACCGAAGCTTAGGGATTTTCGTATATTTACGGCAATGGTTCCCAAATCCCCCATCTGCGATAAGTTATCGCTTGCAGTACAGCGACAGTTGGATGTTGTAACAGGTTGGAAGTTGTAACAGGTCGTACAGGACGATTGGAAATCGTACAACACTTTTTGTTGCAGTAAGACATACATATTTTCAGGCTCTTATTACATGATAGCTGACTGACCTAAGCAAGGTGACTTAGTCAACTGAAATATCAATCACAAAGGTTAAGAAATCAATGGAGAGGATAAGTGGAACAGCAAGTGTTCGTTAAAGTTTCCAGCCAGTATTTTTATCCTTTGAGGTGGAAGAGTACAACTCCGAGATTGATATTTCATTCTCAAAGCTATTCGTACACGAATTTATTTTTATCCTGTTCACACAGGATCCATCAAAAAACAACATGAAGGTGAGACGACACTCAGGCGACGTTT
Source organism: Gryllus longicercus (assembly GCA_038098605.1). NCBI lineage: Eukaryota > Metazoa > Arthropoda > Insecta > Orthoptera > Gryllidae > Gryllus > Gryllus longicercus. The sequence goes on along the minus strand of JAZDUA010000136.1, from coordinate 1,243,064 downwards.
CCTGTGTTTTAAGAGTCACAATGCAACGTCCGGAACTAATCATTAGTGCATATTAATATATTGACTATTTAGTATGTTATCTTATTCAATTGCATTTGTATGCTGATTACTTGTGACATAAGTCTTACGTGTTCGGAGGACTTAACATGTCTCCACTTTATTATATAGGATATGGATAGGATAGTATTATATAGGAACCTTTTTCTAAAGGTTCATTATATAAGATGTAATGAAGGATACGGTCGAAGTAAATATATCATTAATCATATAGTCATAACTTTAGAAAATACAATGTTAAAATGTTAAAAAGGCGGCCAGATAAGATGAAACGAATCTTCAACTGGCTTAAGGATCGTTATATACTCGTTAGTAAGTATACACTCACGCTTTCATGCTCCTGAGTAATCAACTAACGTGATCAAAATGGCATTTTCAGCCACTTTTATGATAACTATTATTTTGCAACATGCGGTTTCCTTATATTGTTAAACTTTTAAGGTTTCTTCGGCACTTATTTACTAAAAGGGGTATACTATCGTCTAGAAGCGCGTAAGATTTTTAAGTTAAATGCAGGAAGTTGAGAAAGTAGAAAGTCATAAAAAATGCTAAATGTACTCTCCTCTCACTTTAGGCACGACTTCTCTCTTGGCATAGAATATAATACAACGAAGTTGGAGGGCCTGGTGTATATTAAAACTCGTAGGCTGGTTAATAGCATTCCCCTTCCTATAAGCATTTACATATTTAAATTATTTCACAACGGCGAGAAAATAATCACCCAAATTACACGCAAAATATATGTTCACCCAACACTGCCCGAAAATGAGTCAATTACACTCAAAGTACTCCCATTATGAATAATTGCTCATCCGCCACTTGCAGTTGCACAACTGAGGCCGTTTCTCGGGGCGACAGCGATGGAAAATAATGCTTCAAAATTCAACTCTTGTCATTTGCCGGCGTTGTTTCCAAGCAATAATTCCTCGGAAATTGTATTACACCAGATTCAGTGGAAACAAATGTCATAGGCTGCATCGTTGATTATTTTCGTTCTTTTCGAGCGATTCGAAAATCCGTTTGTGAGCCTTTGTGTGAGTACGAAAAATAGATTGCAAACCTGATTATTTGTCTTCTACCTCGGCGAAAATGCATTCGCTATTGTTAGAAGATGTTAATAACATGTGCACTCGTATAGTATTATTCCTTTCTCGTATTCTATAGAACAGAATCTATGACGTAAAGGAGCTGAATACCAGGCCTAAATTACGTTGAATCATGAACGAAAAATAACGAACTTGATAACACGGGCTGGCTGTAACTTAATAACATATTTCGAGGCGCAAAGGTAATTTCAATTAAAACTTACGTGATTGATGGTGACTTTTAGGACATGTTTTACAAGGTATGAACATGATAGTCTTAATATACGGTTGAAAGTGTCGAATGTCTAAAACTATTTTAAATTAAAAAACATCGGATGTGAGAATAATTATTACAATGTTTAATAACAAGTATGGCAGGGTAAATGGTGTAGAAAATGAATTTAAAAAAATGACATGTTAAGCGATTTTTAAAATGAAATAAATATTATTTTACATTGCTTGTTATCAAATCAATCAGCATACTTGATAGAGTTGAAAAGACTACGGCCAACAAACTGCACTACACAATGTGGCAGCCAACGAACTCTCGTGTGACACGCCGATAGTGTACCGCGAAATACAGAAACAAACGAGACACATCCGATTTAACGACTAGCAATATTTGTTATGAAGCCAAAAAAATTGTGAATGCCCCTCTGATATATAGCAGGTGTGAACCAATAAACTAACTGCCCGGATCAAATAATTTCCGCGGGTACTAATACCAGCGCTTCCACAACAGAAATACTTCTTCCGCACGATTGCGAATTGCTCTATCGAGCGCTTATCGTAACATTTTTTTTTCACTTTCTGTCACTCGTCAGTGCAACGCATATATGTCAACGAAATATTTCAAACAAACGCCCATCGTCGTGCTTGCTACTGGGCCGTGATTCTACAGATCGTTGAGTCGTATTAATGAATAGCCGGTTCGGACGCGTCTCTAATAAGCGATGATTTATTGATTTATTTGTCATTCAGTCGGCTGGACGAGTGACGTAGTTGCCTCTCGCCGCACACAAAGCTGTGGCGCTTAGCCAGGTTCAATATCTAATCCACGCGAGGTGTAAGGAATATTATTAGCACTTGTGGCTCATGCGTACCGTTATCGATTTGTGGGAAAACGTGAATGTTGTGACGACCGTAATTAGATTAGACTTTCTGGTCTGTTCTATGTAGAAAAAGTTATGTAACGCTACAGAAAACAATGTGTCGATATTTTGACAGAAAAAAACAATGTATGTGCTGATATTCAAAAGATGTTTTTTTTTCATTCTTCTGTAAGTAATACAATACAAGTCAGTTTCCACAACGGGATTGCTTGGCCACCTATTGCTAGAGGGAGAAGGCAGTAAATTTAAGACAACCAAAGTATAAAGTATCTTGTAAATCTCATCCATTACAATTGATTTAATTGGTGAATAGATAGTGATTTAAAGATTATTGTAATCAAACTAGGATTATAACAATTATGTAAAAAGTACTACAATTTTTGTTTCCTTTGTGACGGGACACTCAAAGTTTTGTTCTTGAAGAGGAAGCCTCTCCGAAAGATTTTGAATGAACGACAGAAAAATGTCTCTCAACAGTCAATGGTAAAAAAGTTAATATAACTTTCCTTCTTCCTTTAGATATCAAATTGTACCCAAATTTGTAAAAACGTTGGATAATGATGGATCTACTGTTAGATATTTACTTGCAAAATGTCCATGACAAAGTATGACTTAAATAAAAGAAGATATATGCAAAGAGCTGCAAATCAATGAAATGTTTTAAGATAAGCAATTTGACGAACTTTTAACACGCAGAGAGAAAATTGCACGATATAAACGTTACCTTCAATTTTCTGGGAGAATGCCGTTCTTCAGACAACGAAAAAATGTCAATTGTTAAAAAATTATCAAATAGGATGTATCATTTTTAAAATCCCATTTTTCTTCCTTCCATGTGTATTCTTTTTTCGAAAAATGGTGGTGCATTTTCTGATGAACACTTCATCTATCATCTCTTTCGGTCGTCGTCGTCGGGTCAACCTCGAGACCGAGGATCCCTCAGTATACTATTGGTGCCAGACCTGGCATCAATAGCAACTGGTGACTGCACATGAAGGAAGTACAGGGGGGCTTGTACTGTATACCCCGCCTGCTGCTACAGATAGACACCCTAGAGTCGGTGGCACAGGTAGCTGCGACGATCGACCACGGGTGCCCATCCTTAGGTAGCGGTTATGAACGAAAGAGGAATAGGAAGGGGTGAAAGAAGAGTATTATGAGATGATAGGAAAGGTCTGGGAGGTGATAGATGATCGTGGACTTTTGGAACCATCCCAGCATTCGCCTTTATGACCGAGGGAAACCACGAAAACCCCGGTCAGGATGGCCGGCCCGGGAATCGAACCCGGACCTCCCGATTGCGAAGTCAGTGCGCTACGCACTGAGCCACTTCGCTCGGTTCTCTTTCGGTATTTAAAGAACGAAATTAGGAAATCTGGAATACATCCTGCAAGACACTGTTGCTGAACCGTAAATTGCATGCATTACTAACGAAAAGCCAAGACAAAATATCTTTCATGGATGTAAGGTTTTTATAATGCTACTAGGTAGGAAAAGCAAGAAATTCTAATCTTTTTTATGTATTAAGCCCGGAGTGTCCAACTTGCTAGGCCTCAAGGGCCACAACTAAAATCTTCAATTAGGTGACGAGCCGTATTTGAATTACTCGGGAGATCCACATCCGACTTCCCCGTATTTTTCACCTTGGCACTTTGCCCGGCTGCTCTGAAGTGGGCGAGGGGGATGGCACAATGCGTGATATCAGGCCATATCATGTACAATGCAGCGAAACACATTGGGAAGATTTTGAATTTCTGAATTTAATAGAAGAAATTCTTAAATCTAAACTGAACTTGCATTTTATCATTAAAGGGAGAATTGAACTTGGCAGGACGGCTCGGAAGTAGGCGCAATATATTCTCGCCCAATAATGATCAAGGGGACTTTCAATATTGTATTTCACCTTTTGCGGGCCGCGAGTTGGACAACCCCATACTAAGCTATAAGACAAATCTATGTATATTTTCAAATTCAGCACGACAATATACTGAAATTTCATTAATTTAATTTCTGTAATAGAAAACAGCATAAATGTGCTACCTAGTGTCATTATTTACATGAAATATAAACTCAATACACTATAATACATTGCAAAGAATGATTAATCGAAATATTAAACTTCACGTCGTTGATCCACATTAAAAGTGTTTTGCGTTCTCGTCATTATGACTGTAAGAAGAGAAAGTATTGTATTGTAATCGTGCGCCGGAAAACAGCTAATTTTAAACAGAAAAACTATTGTCGGGTCCTTGTTAAGAGAAAAATTGATAAATCATGAACCTATATACAGTAAATTACTTCCTCTAACATGTGGTGTAGCCAGAAACAATATTTTGATACCGAAGAACCGATTGACGACAAAACGTCTGTCCACTTGTCTGTCTGTCTGGCGGTCAGTCTGTGGTCAACGCTAGCGCCTAAACCATTCTGCGGTTTTTCTTCAAAATTGATATTCCCCGAAAGATATGAACGAACTCGAGGCATTGGGAGTTTCAAACGAATATTTTTATTTTTGAGAGTACTTTGTATGAAGCCTTAAAACCAATTTCAAAATTTTCTCAAATGGCTCCAAATTCTGTGATTGAACTTTGTTTTCTAGTACCGTAGAGAATACATGAAAGATTATTTCTAACTTTTAAATTAAAGGTATTATATTTAACTTTCGTAATTTATGACCATTCAGTTCAATGAAAATTAGTTCTTCGCCATTTTTAAGTGACCATTGCTTTAGCCGCGAAAGAAAATTGGAGCAGATTTTGAGAGGTATTTTCTATAAATTACATTAATTTCACAAAAAATTACGCGAAAATTACTCTTTTTTTATAAAATTCCCGCACGAACTTTGCCTGATATGATTTTTTCGAACAGATTTTCTTACAGAAAGAAATCTATCTTCAATATTAAACGTTTCCATTGATAATTTTATTTACAATTTTCGTAAACAGAGTTCGCCGAAAATTGTAAATGAACAATTTTTGCTATTTTTTACAATTACAGGTGAAAATGTAATGATAAAATCAGAGCTTTTTTAAGAAAAAACTGTTTAAAAATTACCTTTATTTCCCGCAAATGTTTGCGTAAACTATTCACATATATTTTGAAAAATTCTTCAGTCTTTGAACAATAGATTTCATTGAGAATAATTTTTTCTATTATATATATATATATATATATATATATATATATATATATATATATATATATATATATTGAAACGCGGAGCGTTTCTATATGCAAATAGAAACACTGAGCACAATAATAATTACAGCTCATTTTGAACTGCGCGGCATAAGCGGCAGGTGCGACGATCGGCGGTGGGGGGGAACTGTGACCGAGTCCGCCGCCGTCCGCCGCCGTGAACAGCGAGAAGGAGCGAGAACTTTGGCCGTTACGAGCCGAGAGCGGCAGTCGAGTAGAGTTGACCGTTGGTTGCGAGCAGGGTAAGAGGTTGCCAACGACAAAGGAAATTAAGCAGTGCAAGATTTATAAAGAAACAAGCAGATCAGACGCCGGTAACTCGGAGGTTGGGAGAGGTTGGTACGCAGAAACTCTAAATTGTGTTCGTGATACAAAACGCAGTGGAAATAACAATAAAACTGTGCGTAGTGTAATTGACGCCGGCGTGAGTAGTGACCACGTGTTCAGCGGTTACAAGAGGAAAGTGGAAACGAACTGAGAAAAGGTGCGACGACATAACTCGAGTATATCGCTTGAACGAGATGGACATCCCCGAGATGCTGTGAATGCGTAAGTGGGACTGCACGTCAAAACACCAGGGCTGAAGCCGAGGAGTCCGCGTTGCCGCCGGCCTGAGGCGAATCCACACCACCAGCCGCCGAACACGCCGGGCTTCGGTGAAGGTCATCGACCGCTGTCGCCGTGGGCGAGCAGCTGCGACAATGAGGTATTTATTGGGGCCCCAGGTATGATGAAATCACATGATAAACCGAACCTTGGTACCAAGACGGAAAGCATTAATGTATTCGATCATGTACACAACATATTGGTTTATGAATAAATTGTATTTGTGTTTGTGTAAACTTATTACTTTAATTTACCAATGCAATATCGATTCCTTCAAGGGACCCATTCACGAGCAAGACACCCGTCCTTTATAACTTATTTGCAGTGGAAAGTACCGACAATCAGGTACGTCACAATATATATATATATATATATATATATATATATATATATATATATATATATATATATTGTGACATACCTGGTGGTGCCGGGTATCTTCACTGCAATATAACACTAAGAGAGGGTATCTTTTACGTGAATGGGTCCCTGGATAAGTTGGTGCAACGTTGGGGTGGTTGATCATAAATTAAAATACAATTATAAACAAGATTTATTTTAAACCACATCTGTTATTTACATAATCAGACAACGTTTTTGCACTCTGCCTTGGTACCAAGATTAAGAGTGAAATGCATTTCTCATACCTGCGGGGCCCCGATCGAATACCTATGGTGTTCGTAGAACCGCTCGTGTCGACAGGATTGTCGACCTCTGCTACTGCTGCGGGCCGTCAGCGTCGGGTGGCGTGGTAATCGCCCACGGCTGATGCTCCAACAATTCTTCCCCGATCAGGATCTTGACACCTCGGCTTCGCACCTTCCTCGAATCACTGTCCGTCAGTGGGTTTAATTGCACAACCCGCGCCTACTCTGTATACTGGTCACAGTTCTGTACCGCGCAATTTCAAGAACGTTTCCACCGCGCCAACTAATAAGAACAACATCAATTATACTACCAACACTAATCTTTCACTATACTGATACTTCTAATGTTCTATTTACACGTCAATCACTTTGCGGCTCCTAGTAATACATAAAATACGTCGCAATGTTATATGCGTCCATACACCGGCGGAGAACTCTCGCCGCACGTCCGCACTCGTCGCCGTCCTGTTAACGTCTCCCTGGTCACCGTTCTGCCAACGGCTCTCGTCCGCGATTCTCGTAACGAACTTTTTGCACGTGCGCGGTGCCCAGTTCCAACCGAAATTCACACGCTAGCCTCCCGGCGGCGGGGGCACCGTCGGCGGTGGCAGCGGCTGCTCGCCGGCCCCGGCGCGCCGCGCTCAGCGCGCGCACCGCGCAGTTCAAAATAGCAATTGGTTTCTTACACTAATGATTTAATTAGTGTAATGAAACACATATTCTGGGTTTCATCACCCCCCCCTTTCTTTTTTTGAATTTTTCCCCTTCTGGAAAAATTCACACTAGTAACATCGTCACTGCCGATGGTTGCACTCTCTTGCATATTGCCCGACGCCCTATATGCACTTATAACTTAAAATCGAATTAACATGTGATTACTTATTATTAACCCTAACATTACACTTATTTACACTTCACTATTTTCCATCCCTGTTGAACCAGGTTTCCGATTTGAAGCTTGTAATGTCCTACTATGTTTTGTTTCTTGTGCGACAGTTCATTCCCATTTTGCTGACAGTGATTTCCTAAACCACAGTTGTAGGACATAGCTTCCAGCGTGTTGAACACATCTTGATAGGTATCATCCCATTTCCAGCTACGACCTCTTCTACGTTTGTACCAATGGTTGACCATACCATCACTCTTCCCTCGCCCCTGACTTCGCTCCATACTTGACCTGCCTACCTCTCCTTCACTCCCATTCGTTGGGGCGTCTGCAAACATAAAGTTGTACCCCTCCAATATCTTCAAGCCCTTTCCTAAATCGGTATGATCTGCTCTGCTCAGTAGGCTTTGCACGGTGACAGGATACTGTCGCGTTGACATGCAAATAATTCCTTGATATTTTATAGGAGCAAATAATGTTTTTGGCTCCATAACGCTCTTCGTTCTGTATTCACTACGACTTCCCGTGATGTAGTCGTGATGGCTATTCCTCTGGTCGCTCTTGATGTTTATTTGGGTTTCTTCATTCCGCTTTCGTACAGAAATCTTGTTTTCAAATTCCTTCAAAAATTTCGGAAATATACCAAAATTCTCTGCCCATGTCCTGGCGTTCTCTTCTAACATTGGGTGTAATAGCTGGATCTTGTATCCTTCCAATATGTTGTTTGATGCTAGGTGCCGTTCTTCTGCTCGCAGAACTACCTTAGGGTTTTCCGTCCCATCTCCCAGAGATTTCATCGACTTTAGAGGCATAATTGGTGTCACCCCATACTTGACACTTGGCGACATTTTCCCGTCTTCTTCCTGTTTAAACTCTTCTTGTACTCTTTTCTCTTCGCACCCTTGTATATTTTCCACGATTTCTTCTTCTATTATACGCTCCGTTTCTTCTATTTTCATTTCCATTTCTTCTTCCATTATTAACTTCAATTCTTTCGTTTTCACTTTCACTTTATAAACATCCTCCTCGGTCTCGATTTGGACCTCCACCGTTTTGCCCTCCGCTGTCTTGACTTCTTCATGGATTTGGTTCGTCATCCCCTCGTTTCTATCTGTTATCGCTACCCTAGCATCTACTTGATGGCATGATTGAAATTTTAGCACCTCATCTTTCCTATCCAGTTCCTCCGCTTTCCCATACGGTTTTTCGCATATTTCGATGAGCTTCCTATTCCGTTCTTCTGTGATTCTTCCCATTTCTTCTGCCGGCTTCTTAATCTGTTCTTCAACCACCTTCCCGTTCTGTTCTTTTATTAGTTTTCTATTCCGTTCCTCCGCCTTCCTATTCTGTTCCTCCTCGGATCTTTTCTGTTTACCTAATTCTTTGCTCTGTTCTTCCGCAAATTTCTCAATCTGCTTCTCCGTTTGCTGCCTCAGCTGTTCTTCTAATGAATCTTTTGCCATTACGCCCGTACACGCTTCGTACTCTTCGTCCATCCCCAAGTCAAATCCTACCGCCTGGCTCCCCAGTTCTACCACCTGCCGTTCTAGATCTATATTTACTCTGTGATCGACCAGAAAATCCATCCCTATGATTACCGAATACAATAATTTTTTGACTACCAGGGCCACCATCTCGTACACTTGGTTGCCAATCCTGGCTTGAAACATGATTTGTTTTGTGATGGGGCTTGGCTTCTTCTGAGTTGCCCCAATCACATACGCCCTATTCATAGGCAAACACATTACTTCTTTTCCTGTTGCTTTTAACTCCTCATACATTTCTTCTGATACTACTGTAGTCGTGCACCCTGTATCCACTAAAGCTTCTTTAATTATACCTTCACATTCTATCGATATCGTGGGACATTTCCTGATTCTGACCGCTGAGTTCTTACATCTCCGCCACGGTTGGGTATCGTAGGTTACCGGCTGCATAGCGTTTATGGAGACCGCGTTTACGTCATCGATTTCCGCGTCCGCAATGGGGCCACCTATCACCGCGGACTCTATTAGTTTAAATAGTGTCCTTGATCACTACTTGTGCTAGGCTGTGCTAATCGGTCGGGTGCATTCCCGCCCCCGCCTCGCGTCTCCGTATGGTTTGAATTAAATCTGTTCCAGTCCGGTCTCTGGTTCCCCGGCTCTGGTCTCCATCCGTCTCCCCCTCTTCCGCGTTGGTTTCTCTGGTAATCGTTGCTCCTATCATTCCCTTGCCCCTGGTTACGTTCCGATCTAACCATATTAACATTCCCTTCATTTCTGTTCTTTGGTACGCCTGCAAATGTCAAGTCGTACCCTCCTAACACATTCTGGAATCTTTCCAGGTCGGTGTGCTGCACACTACGTAAAAGATTCTGCACCGTAACTGGGAACTGTCTTGTCAGTACACATATTATTTCCTGATCGCTCATCGGTGGGGATAGCGTTTTGTATTCCATAATACGCCTTGTTGCGTATTCCCGCAAACTTCCCATTGACTGGTTGTAATGATTATTCATTAAACTGATTTTAAAATTAATTTGAATTTCCTCATTCCAATACCGCTCAAGGAATCGATCTTTAAATGCCTTTACTGATTCGGGAAACTTATCAAATGTATCGGCCCATATCCTTGCGTTGCCTTCTAACATTAAATATAATAATTGTATTTTACACCTTTCCGAAGTATTGATAACATCTAGATGTCGTTCTGCTGCCTTCATAAATATGCATGGATTTTCTCTCCCGTCTCCTGAAAATTTTAGTGATCTTGGGGGGGTAAATGGTACCGTCCCGCTTGCTGCGATTGGGGATGCCTTGCATTCTTTTATTTGTTCAATCTCTGTTCGTAATGACACAACCTTCTCCTCGCATTCCCTCTTAGTCTCCAGCACTTCTTCCTTGACTACCAATTGTATCCTTTCAATTTTCTCGTCCTGCTTAGCGGTTCTATCATCTAATTGCTGGTATAGTTTATTCTCTAATTCTCCCCCCAAATTAAGTACTTGGGATTTTAACTCCTTTTTCTGTTTCCCTAATTCTTCGGCAGTCCATTGCTTGTGACTTTCTACCCGCTCCGCGATTTTGGCCATCTCACTCTTCGTTAACACAATTTGTTCTTCGGCGCGTCCTATTCGCCCCCCTATTGCATCTAATTTCCTATTCTGTTCTTCTGCCAGCTTCCCAATCTGTTCCTCTACTTTCCTATTCAATTCTTCAGCTAACCTCCTGTTCTGCTCCTCTGTAAATATTTTCTGCTCCTCAGCTGACTTCCTAATCTGCTCCACTGTGAATATTTTCTGTTCATTCTGTCCATCCAATATCTTCCCATTCTGTTCGTCTAATTTCCCATTTAGTTGTTCGAACATCTCCCTCATCATCTGCATTATATTTAGATTGGTATCTTCTCCCCCCCCCCGATTTGAATTTCCTGCTGCCTGAATCATCGGTGTTGACGTAACTTGTACATCTTTATTGAAGCTATCTCCTGACGTGTCGTCTAACCGACTTCCAATGCCACTGTCCCTGCTTTCCGATGGTATGCTATTATCAATTCCTACATCTATCTCCCCTACTTCATCCGCCTTCTCTTCCCGGTCCAGCGCTATATTTTGCGCCTCCATTCTGTTGCTTTGAGCTGTCCGATCAATTCTCACTACACCAAAATACCGCACAAATTTTCCACTTGCCTCACCTACCAGCGATATCACAGTTATCCTATGAAGTAACTATATCCGCCCCAACACTGTATCCTTCGTGAATGGATTAATTCACACCTATTTCAATTGCTAACTAATGACGGACAACCCTCACTCACCACCAAAACACCATAACACTAATTCAATAGCCATATAAATTTCCACTCACCTACCAATGCATAAACATAATCCTTACAATACATAATATTATTACCATTGAAACACATATACACTGCTAATAGACTCATTAATACTATTACACAAAAATGCTTTCAAATTATAATAAATCCCTTATTAATTGAAATTACTTTTCAACGCACTTATTGCTATATTATGTACATAATCATCATTCACATTTGCATGTCATATCTCCTCCCTGAATTTTCCTCAATAATATCATATAGATATTCACAACAAACATTCACACTGCTGGTATATATTTCCCAACCTGGTATCTTTCTAATAAATTCCCCACACTTTACCATCACCAATAGATAATGCACTACTGAGTGAATGTTCCCAGCAAAAAAACAATTTTGTGCATAATCTGTACAACACTATTAACCACCTTTATATTCTCATAAGAATTATTACTACTTCCCCATTTCTTTGATTTCCATGTTATAAAAAAAATTTGCCAAGCAGTTCAAATATTATTAATATGTCTTACAAAACTTGGAATTCTATTACATTATATTATTTGTAACATGTACGTGTATAGCCTTCATAACCTCAGTAACTACAATATTAACTATATATTGGATGCTCACAAATAATTGCCTATGTCAGTCCGCAATTAATTACGCAACAACATTTTTGTAATTATCAACATTTCATTATGCTTATTTGACTTGTGCATGTTTTTGCTAACACATGTATTGTTATTTTTTTTTTGTACTCTATAATAATACACTTTGCACTGCCTGCTTCTCATCTATACCCTGCATTACTATACATCAATTACATGCACATTATTTTCCAACATTTCACCAACTTTCCTAAGGCCACATTTCTTAACTATACGTTTTCCACTTGTTCGGGCGCCAGCTGTGACATACCTGGTGGTGCCGGGTATCTTCACTGCAATATAACACTAAGAGAGGGTATCTTTTACGTGAATGGGTCCCTGGATAAGTTGGTGCAACGTTGGGGTGGTTGATCATAAATTAAAATACAATTATAAACAAGATTTATTTTAAACCACATCTGTTATTTACATAATCAGACAACGTTTTTGCACTCTGCCTTGGTACCAAGATTAAGAGTGAAATGCATTTCTCATACCTGCGGGGCCCCGATCGAATACCTATGGTGTTCGTAGAACCGCTCGTGTCGACAGGATTGTCGACCTCTGCTACTGCTGCGGGCCGTCAGCGTCGGGTGGCGTGGTAATCGCCCACGGCTGATGCTCCAACAATTCTTCCCCGATCAGGATCTTGACACCTCGGCTTCGCACCTTCCTCGAATCACTGTCCGTCAGTGGGTTTAATTGCACAACCCGCGCCTACTCTGTATACTGGTCACAGTTCTGTACCGCGCAATTTCAAGAACGTTTCCACCGCGCCAACTAATAAGAACAACATCAATTATACTACCAACACTAATCTTTCACTATACTGATACTTCTAATGTTCTATTTACACGTCAATCACTTTGCGGCTCCTAGTAATACATAAAATACGTCGCAATGTTATATGCGTCCATACACCGGCGGAGAACTCTCGCCGCACGTCCGCACTCGTCGCCGTCCTGTTAACGTCTCCCTGGTCACCGTTCTGCCAACGGCTCTCGTCCGCGATTCTCGTAACGAACTTTTTGCACGTGCGCGGTGCCCAGTTCCAACCGAAATTCACACGCTAGCCTCCCGGCGGCGGGGGCACCGTCGGCGGTGGCAGCGGCTGCTCGCCGGCCCCGGCGCGCCGCGCTCAGCGCGCGCACCGCGCAGTTCAAAATAGCAATTGGTTTCTTACACTAATGATTTAATTAGTGTAATGAAACACATATTCTGGGTTTCAATATATATATATATATATATATATATATATATATATATATATATATATATATATATAAAGAATTTTTGCAGCTGTCGAAAAATCAGGATTTTCAACGACATAGAGAATAGTTCATTTTTCACCGAATATACCGAATATATCACCGAAAATAGGACCAACACTAATTCTTTGTTACCGTCCTTTGTTACATACAAGGACACAATTTAAAGAAAAATGAGCATGTTTTAAAAAAGAATTTGTTAAAAAAATACCTCTATTTCACGAAAAATTGCGTAAAGATCACTAATATTTTCGAAAAATTGTACATGACGTTATTTCAAGGCCTGTCTTTACAGAGCTTAGATCATTAAGAAGAAACGTTAATCTTGAATATTGTAGCCGTAGAAAAACGCCAAAGAAATTGAAGCGGGCGGACGGACGGACGGACGAACGGATGGGCGGTCGGGCGGCCGGGCGGTCGGGTGTTCGGGCGGGCGGTTGGGCGGTCGGGCGGATGGATGGGTCGACGGACGGACGGACGGACGGATGGACGGACAGAACAACGGACCGACTAACCGACTAGACGACTGACCGACTAACCAACTGACAGACATGCAGGCAGACGGACAAACAGTTTTGCAACAAATTTTTATGTATTCAACTCATAAAAACATGGATTTGTCAACACACCTTCAACGAAGTAATTTAAAATATATAGGAACAAGATTTATTTAGTTTTTCGACATCACTGTGTGGCTATAAGAGTTTCTCTGTCAAACAATCGCCATTTTCCGGCCCACCTGCGCACAGTTTAGGCGCTAGTATTGCTTGCACGGTTTTAATGTTGACACCTCAAGATTAAATTTATATTTTAACCCTATGTTAGTTGATCAAGAAACTACCATGTTACCAACTGGAAGTTGTGCTCTTTTAGATAAAGGAAAAATATTTAAACGCTGGTCATTCGCGAATATTATCCGAAACATACGTGAAAACAAAATAGATACGACGCATTTTATAACCTATTTCTTTTGAAGTCTGTTCAAAGTTATCGATTTCTTAAATTTGAATACATTTTTTTATAAAATTGTTGCGTTGTTGTTGACGAAACACGTCTCTTTAACCCGTGTTGGGCGTTGGGCGCTTTCCCTGGAGCAATCCTCTGTTACTGAGGAATTACTATCATTACTGAGTAATTACTATATTTGTCAAGTCTCGTAACGTCGCAGTCAGTGCCTTTTATCACTTCGGCCAGGGGTCGATGCCGTTAGACCCCGGGGTTCCTTGACAGTCGCCCAACCAGGAAGTCGCGAGTGACCTCCGTGACTTCACGAAAAATAGTAAAATTCGGATAGCGGCGCCGGCACTTTAAAGTGTTTCAAACGGTCAAATTGTATGTACAATTCAATCTTTTACATCGTATTCTGAGCAAGTGCTAACAAGAAAGATGGGAAATTTCACAACCGATTCGAAACGTGAAGATAACTTTTTGTCATTTCAATCGATATTCAATTAGTTTCCAGGGAATATGGACAAATCCAGAAGAGGATATTAACATTTAGACGACAGGGGGCGAATTGACGAGTGAAATTATTTTCACTTTACGCAGAAGAGGGAATTTGTTTTCAGTTTTTTTTATATTTGAACATTTCAAAGAGTAAATATCAAAAATTGGCGACGTACATATGGTTTTATGAAATCATTTCTCTCTAGCAGGTATACATTATTACGTTTCCAGCAGGAAACAAGATGGACTATCTTGGGCATAAACCTATAAGTTTGCGCCCTGGTTGTTTATGCATTCACTCGCTCAAGCCTTCAAAAAGCTTACGCTCATCAGTAGGAGTAAATTTTACGTGTACTATATTTTTATTAATATTTGTCTTATTTTCTTTCAATAACTTGTAGAATGGATAGTAGTTTTTGACACAGCTTGCATTTCGTAAAAAAAGTATTCAAATTCTCCTCCGTTTAAGTCTGTCATTTTTCACGTTATTTTATTCTAGACCAATTTTTCTGCTGTCGTTACCTACTAGTTCTCCAAGCACGAAACCTAAGGAACATTTATCTTAATACATCATTTCAAAATGGCGTTTCTATACGTCCTTGTAATATGACACTATGATCCTTTTACCGTTGCGTTACTGTGTACTATAAGGCTACAAAGAAGATTCGACAAAGTAAAAGCAAAATGAAAAGAACATGTTTGACGAGGCACACCGTCATGTTCAAAGGATCTTGTTCACGTATTACTTCCGCAGCAATATACCGCTCTATCTACAGTGGAAACCGGCTCAAAATTTGCAGGTGAGATTAGAGGCGCAACTTCCCTTCGCTTCTAATTTAGAAGTTGAAGTTGGTTTAAGGCGAGAAGAGCCGCTAGCATCTTAGACAGAGTGCCCCATGGGAAGCTTATCGATTCATCACAATCCTCTCTGGGGGCTATTTTTACTTACCTGATAGGAACCTAAATTAGTTTCGTAATTTGAAAGTTAACCATCGTAGAAGTTACGAAGGTTTTAATTTCACATTGATATCTAAACGGAAACCGTAAATAAATGTAAATACATTTTAATAAATAATTAATACGTTGAGAAATAATTTAGCAGTCGAGATTTCACAAGAACGAAAGATTTTTAGTCATATTATTGTATTTAAAGTATAACAAAATTAGACATTAAAATTTTCAGAGCGATTAAACAGTGCAAACGAGTTCTTATATATTTTAATATTACTTTTCGGATTATCATTTTTAAAGTCCAAAAATAACGATTAATTTAGTATCTGGATCTCAAAAATATCCACCAAAATATCCACTGCTTCCCAAATTATTATGTACATTTTAATAAAGGATTGCCTTCTGTGGATCATGGCTGATAGTCGACATATCGCTGACTGGATATTTGATTATCAACGCCAAACAGCGCTAATTTCGACGGCATTTGATATTTACTAACATATAATATACTTATACCAACATATAATATATACTATTATACTATACATATACTATATATTATACTAACATATAATATTATTTATTCATCATTACGTTCTTAAATGGAGTCCGAGGTGAGCTCTCCTAAAACACATTCAAGTTATTGCTACGCGCTTTGGTTCTGTTAAATTTACATGAATCCCTAAACGACAAAACTGCGTGTTCGATGGTGCGGATTGGTCTTGTTATAAAATACTTATAAAATTTGTACCTCTAATATCGTAGGTCTTATAAATTAAAGATTGGTTCCAAACATTTATTTGAGTTACTTTATTGTTCTTAATAAAAATACTATTTTCCATATCATGAATGTTTTTTACCAGGAAAAATAGGTATCTGCAACCTGATTTTATTGCGTATTTTTGCCTATATGTTTTAGCAATAATTCTGCTCTGGGTCTGTTTTACATGCATATTAATCACATAGTATTCAGAAAGTATTGTAATGCTGCAGAGAGAAGTCCCGTTTTCTCGACAGAAAAATCAATTTGTGATCAACGATAGGCATTAGCGGTGCTAAAACAACACACACTTTCTTGGATTATTTCCAACGTTTACAATTAAAAAAATTCAGATTGTTCAACAAACTAGAGACCTGCTATTTTGAACGTTTTTTACTTTATACGAGAAAAAAATACAGAAAACTTCTAAGCTTTTTTTGGATTTTTTATTACATTCATTTCAGGAAAAACATACCCACAAACTACTTCTTTACACAAAAAATTGTACATGACCTGTAAAGATATGATTTTGAAGAACAGATTTCATTATGTAGAAAATGTAAATAATTTTGTAGTGTTGTAATGCTAGTTTTTGCGATTTTGAAAATACCATGATCATCGAGTAGTACGATGTATTGCGAAATTTGGCGTGACATATATGTACATTAAAAAAAACATTTTTTTGTTAAAAACGGTTCCAAACTTCTTCAATTTTCTGAAAAAAATTAAACTATAAGAATGGCGTCGATTCCATTTTTAGTGAACGCAAAAGTACAATATTGGTGATCATTTTTCCCTTAAATAAATTTGTCCTGCAAAATTTTATATTTACATACGGTCATGTACACTTTATTTTAAAAAACGATACGTTTTTCAGTAATGAAGCCAAGAAGACTTAATAGATGACACAGGTCTCATTTGGGTTGAACTCTCTGAATTTTTTAAAATTGGAAAAGACAGGGAAAATGGGAGAAAGAACATGTTTTACTAACAGCATTAATTTCCACTTGCATACCATAAAATACTTATATAAAGACATAACCTAGAGAAAATTGCTTTTACGAATCCTATTTTCACTCTTTAACCTAACTACAATTCGTAGTGTATTCAACCTGAAAACTTTACAACAAAGCTTCAACAAAACAAACCTTCCGTAATTACTATTACGTAGCATTGTCGGGGTTTTGATTTGTAATTGAACGACAGTTCTGCAGCATATTTTGAGCTGATCGAGAAAATAGCATATGTTAATGAAGAGGGCATGGAGGTGAAGAGCAAAGGAACAGAAAACGCTTGGGAGTCGAAGCTCTAATGACTGTAACTGTCGCGGTCAATTAATCTGTTTACAAAACTGTCCGCGAGGACTTGAATTCGTTTACTCCTAAAAGTGTCGGCATCAAAGCGAATAATGAAATGCCTCGGGTCTCTGTGGGTTGTATTCAGAGTGAGTGGAAAGTACTCCACTGTTTCGAATCAAATTCAAATCTGCGTCGTTCATTGGTGTGACTTTTCGGTATCATGTTAGGTTTCCCGTAACAAGCACTTTTATAATTTTCTTTGAAATTTGATTTCAACCCGTAAGATTGTGGTATTACATTGTATCACACATTTACATTTTGTAATATGACATTTGAATCGAGAAATTCCTGATTTCTTCAAATAAAGCAGGCCTACGATGAGAAAAGTACAAGAGAGTTCACAGCTGAATTTGATGTATTTTATTCGAATTTCTAAACAATAATGAATTTCTTTATCATGTCACGTTTACTTAAAAAAATAGAAAGTGTATACTAATTTTAGATTTTTTCAATTACGAAAATGAACAAAAAATTAATGTTCCAAAATCAGTCGTTACTACTATGTCAAAACTTCAGAACAGTTATCGCAAAAGCTGTGTTTCGGAAACGATTGTGACTTAAAAATTCAAATGGAATTTTGTTTCAGAACGTTTAATACCATTGAAATGAATGAAATTGCATGTCATGTCAGATAATATTTAAAATGGCAGATTACAAATGGAACAAACATTTAATTGCAATATGAAAATAAAATGCTCGCTAAAATACGGCTACACATTTTTACCCACTAACGCGTTTAATTAAAATGAATCTCTGCTTCAATTGATAGTGGTATGAATTCACCCACATATTCTGTCGTTTCAAACACACAGAAATAAAATCTGTAACTTTTAATGCTTTCATATAAGGATCTTATGGGACGTGAATCAAGAAAAGGTAGATGTAAACACTCGTATCATCAAAATACTACTTACAATACTACTACAAACAATTCTATGAACTAATCTTGTAAAGACAGCAGATCATCCATGATTCTGTTCAATAGTTGATTTCAAATAGCACCAGGGCCCTTGTATAAAATGGAACAGTAATCTCTAACGTGGTCGTTTTAAGTTTTTAAATTCTTTGTTTAATTTTGTTTGTTGCTTGGAACTTACGATAGTACGAGTAGCGTATGTATCGAGGACATCAAGTGGTATGTTTTTTAGACAGATGGTAAAACAACCAAGACAACAGCAGAGTCTATGTTGATAACAATCCATTCTCGAAAAAAGTCACTTGGTGATAGAGGTTCACGCAATAAGTTTTGCATAATTAAATTTGAGCCTTAATTAAGTAATCCTCGTATTGTCATCAGAGCGATTGCAAACAGAAACCGAAGGAGAGAGTGAAGTACATTCACTGGATGGACAATCACGCAGACAATGGCCACAACTAAGAACACCAGTGCTAAATCTAGAACTTAACATACTAATAAATATAGTGCGAAAATCAATCAAAAACTTCAATAATCAACATTTTCAAACACTAATCCACTAAACTAATCGACTAAACACTAACAACAAATCCATTTGTCAATTTACAAACAAAATATTAAGAAAAAATAATACCTTCCCCTACCCCCAGCTACTTACTTTGCATCCACATTCAACCTGAATAATACTAAACCGCACCCTAGTCATCTCACAATCAACAAAACAGTAAACTAACAGACTTACGGCCCGCATCATAAAATACACTACACATCACCTAAAGAAATAAACAAAATTATCAAATCACTACCTGTCAAGAAAGCCCCGGGACATGATAAAATTAACAATTTAATTTTGAAAATCCTTTTCCAAACAGCCATTGTATATTTGACCAATATCTTCAATTCCCGCCTCAGCCTTGGTTATTTCCCACAAGTATGGAAACATGCAATCATTCGTCAAAAACAAAAATCAAAAAAGAATGCGTCTCTAACCAACATTTACCGACCAATCAGTCTGCTTCTCACGCTATCTAAATTATTAGAAAAAAAATTTTTTTAAAGATTCAAAACACATCTCCATAACACAACGGCCATACCCATGGAACAAATGGGATTCACAGAAAAAGTGTCCACATCTCAACTACTCAGAATCACTGAAAACATCCATACGGCATTCCAAAAACACTATCACACAGTAGAAATCTATTTGACACACACGCCTTCGATAGAACTTGGCACCAAGCTCTAAACTATAAAATAAAAGAAATAAGCACTCTACATTATCTTATACATATCATTTCCAACTTCCTCAACAATAGAACTTTTGCCGTTACGGTTGATAACAATCACTCTAATCCAAAAGCAGTCGAAGCAGGCCTTCTCCAAAGCATCTCGTTGTCTCCCACTCTTTAT
The DNA here is from genome assembly GCA_038098605.1 of Gryllus longicercus. Classification (NCBI taxonomy): domain Eukaryota; kingdom Metazoa; phylum Arthropoda; class Insecta; order Orthoptera; family Gryllidae; genus Gryllus; species Gryllus longicercus. The sequence continues at coordinate 1,222,898 of JAZDUA010000136.1, read as the reverse complement.
AACTTGTACGTAGGCCGACCTACCGAAACATAGTAAAATAAAAACCGCCAAATTTTGTAGATGACACGGCTATATATTTATCAGGTCCCACCATAAACTCAACAAAAATCGATCTTCAATTATACCTACACCAAATTGACAGCTGGGCAGATGAAAATAAAATTAAAATAAATCCGTCAAAAACAGCAGCAAAAATAGTTTCCTTAAGACCCTACGTCCCCGCACCCCCTTACAGCTGAACCAAGAACCTGTACAATGGCATCCTCATAATAAACCCATACAATATCTAGGTATTTTCTTATACATCCGACTCAATTTGAAGAACCAAATCGAGAATAAAGTTAATCAAGCAAAAATAAAACTGCACGAACTAAAACTAATAATAAATAAATCAGGTAAACTACCATACAATACTGCGTTATTGCTGTATAAAACTATCATACGACCACTACAATTATATGCATGCCCAGTTTGGATCAGCGCAGGAAAATCTAATTCAAAAAACTCCAAGTAATCCAAAATCAGTTCCTCCGCACCATCACGAATGCCCCATGGTACATCTCCAATGCTCAACCCAATTAAGAATTCCATTTAGAACCGATAACCAACCATTTTTGTATCCACCCACTTCTTCCAGTACATCCCAAATATACCCAACCTAACCCCGCTAAGACTCTGCCAAAATCCAATACACAAAACTCGCATCAAGAATACATTTCCTTTCCATACATTCCTAAATACATTCTCAGATCTCGAACCAAAGTAGAGATATTATATCGTATAAAGATACTTTTACCACCCTAGTAGTAATGTAAGTTGTATTTTAAGATTATTAGTAACAGTATTTTAAGTTAATAATTAGTAGATATAAGCGATTGAAACAAATGTATAGTGTATTAAACATTGATCTTTGTATTGTCCTATCCAAATGAAAATAAAAAAAAATTTAAAAAAATGTGGACAATCAAAGAAGCCGCAACATACTATGTTTCATTCTCAGAGTTTCTAATACTTGGTTTCATTTAGTACTTGTGTGTGATGGCATTACATGTTTGGCTTTTATGGCCAAAAGTAAATATGATGCTTTTCATGCTATAAATCAGTCCTGCAGATCTCAGTAGCACAGCCAGTGCCGGAGCTAGGCAAGGGCAGACAAGGCGATCGTCGTAAAATATACTCTGTACAGTGTTAAATGTCTTTGCGTTCATCATCAAGAACCGATTTACTGAATATTTAATTTAAAAAAATATACATTAGCAGTAAATAAAACGTACAAACACCTGGACCGCGATGGCCGTGTGTCCACGGATGCGGTTCATTTCATCCCCCGGTCGCGCCCTGTGCAGCTGTGCGCAGGGAGAGCTTCCTCTTCAACGAGACGAGAGAGGCAATCGAGATTAGCTTAGCCGGTAGCATCCGCTCGCCGCAAAATAGGATTATGGTGTTCGGGCGCCCATTGAAACGTATTAAGTGGTGTCCACGGGGCGGATGAGCGAAGCCCGCTCGAGTGCGTCTCCTCGCAAACAAACCGAGAGGCTGGGCAAAGCTTGCCGTAAAGCAGGTGCCGTAATAAGTGCCTTCGTCCTTTTACTTTCTCGAATTTACTTCGTAGGAAAGGAAAGATAATACAAGGCTGCAGGAAAAGTGCCGATTTTCTGAAGAAAAAAGTTGGTTTCATTGTGTGAGTGTGTGTGTGTGTGTGGGGGGGGGGGAGGGTTCTGATCCCCCAAAAATGGACTTTTCTTCCTCTTCTAGTAAATTACATGTACAAATACGTAATGTGATCAGAACACACGTCTGTGAGTGTTTTTTTTTTCTTTTTTTTTCGAGAAATTAATTTTTTATCAATTTGTCTGTCCGTCTATGACCAAAGTGCCTAAAACATATCCAGGATTTTCATAAAAAATGATACTTTTCGATTGATTTGGTTCATTTCAAAACGCGAAAGTAAGAAAAATAATAATGCGTTAATTGAAACAACTATTATAGGGCACATAGGGACACTTGTTTTCCCCAAAATGTGGGTAATAAAATATTAATACCAATTATATATCCCGGCAATAAAGTTTTGACAACAGAAATAATTTTTTTAACATTATATGTGTATATATAGTCTACTGCAAGTACGTATAGTCAGGTGCACGTACCACACGAGTAACCTCCTTAGATGAATAATTTCACCATGTTATTTGGCAGAAAATTATCATCTTCGATCCCGTACATGTACTAGACATGTAATATTTATTCTGCAACGTGTATGTATTTATAACGTAAATATCGTGAAGTAAAACGTGAAGACATATGTTGGACGATGCAAATTACAACCCTTCATATAATTTTAAAAAATAGGTTTCAACTCTCCAGTAGGGACTCTGCAGGGGCGGTCAGTATTCAATGCGGTTCATTGGAAATAAATATTTAGTTTTAAATGGCGCAAAATTTTACAAAATTTGGAATAAAGCTTTAGACACTTGATTGTATTATTATTTTCATTTGAAACAATCGGAACATATATTTCTAAAAGATAGTCATTTTTATGAACGAAAGCATAAATCTAATTACCAAGCATGATCAAAGGAGTGAAATGGTAGTTATCTGAAACTAGCTCTCATCTACTTCCCACTTTAGTTTTAAACAAACATTTGTAAATTGCGTTACCATTATTAGAACATAAGGTATTACTTTTTGAATAAGGCTCTAGGATGGCTCATGGGCAGCGTACTAGTTAACCGTGGTGTGGTGCCGGGTTCGATTCCCGGTCGAGGAAAAAATAGAGTTGGAGCTTCTTTTGAAATCGTCCTAGATCCAAGCATGGCAATTTAACTAGGCCCAGGCATGGGTTATATTTTCATATTTGGATATCCGTTTTGGATATCAGTTTTGAGGGTCTACGAGATCACAGATAAATAAAAATTGAAACAAATATAAAATTCAATGTATGAAAATAATGAGAAAATTAACAGAACATGTTTGTTGGCAGTACATGTCTAAAGCAATATGTGTAATGGCCACAAGAAACTATAAAAGTACACTGCGGTGTGTAAATATAAAATTGTATAGTATTCGTAAACTATAAATATAGAGTATTTAAAATTATAAATGATACGTAATGATTCTTAATGTGTATAATATAAAATAAATTACAATATTATAAAATACGAAATGCATATGTACAAAATTAATTGGTCACAACTTGTACGTTAAGAAACGTTTAGCCCCATTAAAGAACGCATGAAACAAAAGTACAGCCCTACAATGTTTTTAAAACTCGTTTTAGAATTGATCACCAATAATTTGCAAAAGGATTTCGCAGTCCGATAACCAATATTGCCAACCAAAAATACCTCAAATTATTCGAACATCTAGGGACAAATTCGTGCTTCCCCCTCCCCCGCCGCAACAAATTCTGGCTACTCTCTTGGTTAGATATTTGTATACGGTAAATACAATAGTCTTATCACGTAAACTAGATTTCGTCCCACAATACTGCACATCTATACTCACTATGATTTTTGAAAAAATCAATCTGTATTTAAATTTATAAAACATGAAATATTACTCGATTCGAGAGCCCGTCGAAATCAGTCACATCGAATTTCTCATGGTGGTCCAAATATTCTGCAAGCGCTTTATCGAACTCTAATTCACACAGTTTGGCGAAACAGTATCCCTCGTGAGTGTTGTGCAATATATCGATTAATAGAAAAGCGATACATCAATTTGTAGTTCAACGAATCGTATGGGACCCGCGGCTGGTGAATTTATTTCTCCAACGAGGCGTATTCAGACCACTTGATTGAACAAAAATTACGACTTCCAAGTTTCTAACTCGATTTCCCAAACGTCACGAAAGAAAATATTGCAATATCTCAATCCGCTTACGCCTACTTCCATTAATGCTCCCAAATGCTACATGCTAACAAACTATCACACTACGAATTTCGAATAAAATGTATTAGGGTATATTTTCCAAGGAATATAATTTCTGTATTTTGGCTCATGGAATAGTATAATACGTTCTCGCATCTACTTGTATTTAATTGTTTTAAAACTGTTTGAATACACTATCTAGGAACGCATACCGTAATATACAACGAATCTTGAAATATACTTATGTAAATACACATATTCTTACAATACGTTCCCTAATTTTCTAATGAAAAAAAAGGAATGGTGAAAACTTATGAAGATTAAATCGAATACATAGCACAGTTATATGAATTATACTTATCTTACGTGAGTGATAATGTTATACCTACAGTTTCATACAAACATTCTAAAATTTTGGTAGTCATTTTATGCAACCACGGTATAAAATGTATTCACATCCCCACATGCTGTTAGAATTTTTAAATCGAATTTCGAATTACGATTCTAAATATATAGCATCATTTCATTTTAGGGGTCTACCGTCAAAAGGATAAGATTAAGTGGTTGGAGAAGAAAAGCAAACTGCGACCCACGGTGTACGAAGTCGAATTTTCCAGCGTGTTATTGCAAGGAGTTCATCTCCCCGTATGCCATCAATACACGGTTCCTTGCCTCCGGGTTTGTACCTAACGGAGTGTGAGAAATATCGCCGACACGTCACTAGAATGAACAGTGAGCACGAATACATTCTTTTGTTTTAGACGGCAAGTTGACTCAAATGGAGGCAAAAAGTAGAAAATATGAGGCACAATGGCAATGTGATACGTTAAAAATCTGCAAATTTGGTGAACCAGGATGGAGTCGTAATTCTATATGTAATATCAGCGCAGTTAAGAGATATTTAATACATATTATTCGAGAAAAAACCTCAATGGTAAAGTTGTAAATAAAAACGTTCTACGACTCGATGGATACAGATTTTTGTCGAGTTCATTCTACAACACTTCACATTTTATGGACTTAATATTAGATATCACATGTTTCACAGTTTCAAGGTCTCTTTACTCGTGGATTTTAGCATGATTGATTCATATACTACAGTGAATTACTCATTACCGTTCATTATCCATTGAATAACTACGCTAACGATCCGAATGTTTCATAGCCGAGCATTGATATGTTATATTTTTTCTAGGGCTTTTATCCAGCCAACAACCCGTTACCTTAAGGGATGCATATTCGCCCATACAATAGACACTAACACACTTTCTCCTCTGATCTTGGGCAGCAGAAAGCGAGATCGTTGGAAACAACACATACACGAGAGACAAGGAACAAACAACCATGCCCAAGGGGGGGGGGACTCGAACCCGCGATTGTTCGGATCAAATCGCTGAGTCGGTACACGCTCTTTGCCGCCTCAGCCATCTAGTTCCGCTGATATGCTATATACTTTTGGAAAATTGTTCAAGGGTTCGTTCTGGCGACCAAAAAAATGAATAAAATCTTTAGCATTTCACAAAGTTTGCGTAAGTAATAATAATAATAATAATAATAATAATAATATAAAAGTAATAATAATAAAAACAATAAAAAGAACAACAATAACCACATACCATACTGTAAAATTGTGCTACTCTAGCAAAATCCGAATACATGAAAAGACACAATAAGGTCTATAGTTACTTCCACTAGCAAATTTGTAACGCCCTCAAAGTTCCTGACACATGCTGTAAATGGTACAAACACTCATCAAAACCTTTAACAAGTGTTTGGTGAAAATGTGTAATATTGTGTGTTCAAGAAATCCATACTGATTGTTCGGGATTTGGAGAAAAAGTCAGGTTGACTCATAGTTGGTGTGTCATGCGATCAGAACGTAATACCAAGGAGTAAGAGAACTGTATTATATACAAGAGTTAGGAAATCTATTTGGGGTATAAAATCAGGTCGTACGATAGTTATACGGCCTCTGAGATTACTTTCGCAAAATCTACCTAAGAACTTCGAACTTCCAGGTCATTTGAAGTCTGAGAAGTGCAACTTCATCGCGTTTTCCGAAACAGCCCTTATTTTGCCCAAATTATTGTGGATGCACTTACAATCGGTAGATCCTTAGAAAGCCTTAAGTAGAATTTTCATTAATATTTTTATTTTTGCGAGATCCCAGTTAACCATGAATAGAATGAGATATTTTCCAGCCTTGTGTGTGTGTGTGTGTCTACAAAGTGGGATTTCTACAGCGTTCGCACAGATTTTCCACCATATTCTATGTGTTATGGAATAGGTAATGAGAGTTTCATTAACCGAGAAACTTCGCAAGTAATCTCTAGCCACTGAGTTGTGGAACCGATTATTCGATTAAGCTACTACAGCACAAAGCATAACCTCGTAGCATTAACACAACGTAGCGCAGTGTTGCTTCCATTGTTGCAAGTAGGGAATGAAACAATTTCCAAGAATCGCGCTCTAGTGCACGTACTTCGGAGATATGACGTAACGCGCTGTGAGAGCGGTGCTCCCCAAAGCCGGTCTGCGTAGCCGAGGTAATAAGGCTAAAAGGCCGCAGCTGCCTCGGCACGAAGGGTTCGACTCGGGTATAGTTGTTAGTGTGTGATCGTGTTGCCCATAAGTGTTATTCTGATAGTTTCCGCTATAGTTAAAACAATCACAGTGGTCGCTACCCGATCCAATTGTTAAAAAGGGAAATTACAATTTTTAATTTTTCAAAAAACAACAACAAAAAACAACAACAACAAAGAATACAGCAAACTGATGTTTACGTCATCTCATAGAGAAAATTTAGAACTATCCCAACTAAAAAGGTTAAAGAAAAAATTTGGAGCCATTTTTGAGAAAATCTGTTTTTTGTTATTTTTTAAAATTGCACATATCGCACGAAAACTATTAGTATTTAAAAAAACATTATTCGAGCTTTATGAAAGAACTTAATGGAAAAAAACATTTTATTTGAAGGCAAAAATTTCTAACTTTAATTTTGTAATTGTAGCAAGACGCCCAAAAAATTCAGAGTTAATCCTAAAAATTGGACCTATGCCATCTTTATATATTTTATTCTATTTTCACAAGAAATTGAAAGAAAATAGTGGTGATACAGAATGGCGCAGACTTTCACGTATTTCTTTCCATTTCCTTTGGTCTCAGTCAGATATTCGACACACATATTCTTGCCTGCTGCCATCTATCGCCCCCCAAATTACATTTTTTTGACATTTTCTTAATTTTTCAGTTACGTAATTGTAGAGCGGAAATATTATTTTAAGTTTATTAAAGAACAGTCAAATCTCGTCCTAACTAGTAATTTTCATTGAACAATTTGGAGCATTTAAAAAAAATGGCGATAAAGCGTTAAAGTCCGAAATTTGTAGTTCTTTTTCCCGAAAAGTTTGTGAGTTTTCGAAAAGCGTAATTTTTCGAAAATGGGGTTTGACCGTTTCTAAAAATGCGGAGTTTAGAGCTTGTTTTCACAGAAAACTTTTTCAAACAGATATTTTGATTTTTGAGGAAATTTTAACCGACGCTTCAACAGTGTTAGAATTTTCTAAAAAATGACCCCAATTTTTTTATTAAACTTTACTTTTCAACATAAATTATAGCACATGTTTTATTTTCGTTGAATTCTTTGAAAGGTGAAGGGAATGAAGTGAAATAAAAGCATCTCAACAGTTTTCTTTTCAAAATCTCAAGATTTTAAAATTTCATTTATAGAATATTGATTTCAACATTATTTGTCAGCCAGATATTTAATTTTTAGAAGGAGAGAATTTTATACATTTATTTTATTTTCAATTCTAATTATTTTTGTTTAGTTTTTCATTTTACTATTAACTACGCAAGATTACAATATTATCTCTTGTTTCAAAGTCGAAAAAGTAAATATCAAATACAGTAATAATATTAATAATAATAATGACAATAATACTAACATTAATAATAATATATTATCATTATTAAATAATTTTCTATATTAAACTATTTTCTCTGCAGAATTGGCTGTTAAGTTTATTTAATTCACCGATCCCGGTAACCAGCAATTCTAAGTAAAAGACCTATTCAGTAAGGCGCAGTAAGTTGAGTTATTGATTATATGTTTGCTTCTTTTATGACAGACCGACGTGCCACATGAGAGTAATTTTAAAGAAGAGACAAAATAAAATAGTTCTGAAGGGAAATGTCTCTAAATTCAAAGCAGCAGTTTCCCCGAACTGGAAGAAAATACAATACCTCATTCAATTATACAGGTTAAAAAGCGTGTCTCTAGAAATGTAATTTTTCTCTTGTACCTAATAGGATTTGGAGACAAATTCAATAATTCATTTTCACTGAGTGGTTAAAGGAAACGAAGTTAAAGGAAACCGACGAAGTCTGGAAAGAGTTTCAGCATTTCTTTATGGGCGATATGAAAAGTGAGTAAGAGTGTCGACTTTTGGGAGCAAAAAACATTACATCGCTTTTCAGTATAATGAATGTTTCGTTGTTATTGTTGTCGATGGGTATCGCACTATTTTTCACACAAGCCACGTATTAGCAAACGTTCATGACGATTCATTACATTGTGCTGTATGGCTTGTGTTTTATGCCAATTAAGGCTGTAATTTGTCACGTAAATGTAGTGGATGTCTTATCCTGAAGGGTTTTTTAATTTTATGAAATGTGAGATCCGGTACCAACTTGAACATACGCTCGCCGAATCTCCAGATCTCTCTCCCATAGGAGTACCGACCCACCCGAAGCAAGCTCTATGTTTCTGACGGGTCTACGATATGTGTGGTAGAGTAGGCAATGGAAGTATATCTACGTTAAGGTAAGCTTTCGCATTGACCTAATGTTGACTGGAGAAACTTCCAAAAAGTACCGACAGGAGCGGCAGACATCTAGAATTCTCCTCAAGGCATTCATGTACTTTCCGCGGCTATTCATCAACGGGATTGATGGTAGAAGTTCCACGTTTCCAATCACTTAAAAATGCGCTCATTTTGCGGTCAAGAGGATCGTTTGTGAAATACGGACTTCTATTAGTGACCACCTATTGACCCTACTAGTGTCGACTATGAATTGAACAGCTTATTTCCGATGTGATGTATCTGCAATTCCATTTGCTTTCCAGTTTTCTAATCAACATATTCTTAAGATTCATCTCCATCGTGCTGCCTGTTCAACGTACATTGTATTCAAAAATAGTGCTTCATTATATAAAACTGTTTTCGGAAAGCATGGACTCCTATCTTGAAGATTATTACTGTCGCCATGTGAAAAATTAAATTCCTTAGACATACGTCACTTCATAAATATGCTCTGCCACCCAGCCCCCTGTCCTCTCACTCGCAGATACTTGGCTTAGCGGGAAATGTCCCTGCACTGTCGCCAACGTTTCGGCCGTCATACTGCGACCTTGCTCAAGGCGAAACTCCTACCTATTATCCTGAAGACGCCGCTTCGAGACTTAGGCACAGTTGACAGCGTTTCGCTCGTCATACTACAACATTTTGCAGGGCGGGACTCCTACCTGTGGAGCGTGGCTGTTCAGGAGACGTCACTCCGTGCCCTACGCACAGTTGCCGTTTCGGCCGACCTACTGCGACCTTCCTCAGGACGAAACTACAACCTGTAGATACTTGGCTGTCCGGGAAACGCCGCGTCCTAGCACAGCTATCAACGTTTCTGTCGTCACACTGCGTCCTTCCTCGGGACTAAAATCTCCCACCTACAGGCTGTCCTGAAGAAGCCACTCCGCGTCCTTCCTAGGGGCTAAACTCTCCTACCTACAGGCTGTCCTGAAGAGGCCATTCCGCGTCCTCCCTCAGGGCTAAAATCTCCTACCTACCGGCTTCCCGGAAGAGGTCACTCCGCGTCCTTCCTCGGGGCTAAAATTTCCTATCTACAGGCTGTCCTGAAGAGGCCACTCCGCGTCCTTTCTCGGGGCTAAAATCTCGTACCTACAGGCTGTTCTGAAGAGGCTACTCCGCGTCCTTCCTCGTGGCTAAAATCTCCTACCTACAAGCTTTCCTGAAGAGGCCACTCCGCGTCCTTCCTCGGGGCTAAAATCTCCTACCTACAGGATTTCCTGAAGAGGCCACTTCGCGTCCTTCCTCGTGGGTAAAATTCCCTACCTACAGGCTGTCCTGAAGAGGCCACTCCGCGCCCTAGGCGCAGTTGCGACATACTGCGCCCTTCCTCGGGGCGAAAACGCCTACCTGTAGTCCGGCGGCGGGTGGGCCTGCGCGATGCACGGCAGCACGACGAGCTCGTCGCGGCGCGCCTCCACGCTGAGCATGCGCTGCGGGAAGCGCGGCGCCGAGGCGGCGCGCGGCTCCGTCACCGTCAGCTCCGCCGAGTCCTCGCTGGTGCGCGTCTCCCCGGAGAGGCGGTGCGTGACGCGGCACTGGAAGCGCGAGGCGGCGTCCTCCTCCGACGCGCCGCGCACCACCAGCTCCCCGCTCGGCAGCATGTGCAGCTTCCCGTCTGCGGGCACACCGCAAAACACAGGGTTAACCCTCCCTGCGGATGTGCGCTCCGCCAGCAGAGACGGTCAAAGCTGCGTATGCGAGCACACCGTAATAAGAGTTGACCCTCCGCCCGCAAGCACACTTCAATGTGAGTTCCACTAGCGCAATGCAAGCACAATGACAGTGAAATCTCCGTGGGCGGGCACACCGCAATAAGAGTTGACCCACCGCCTGCAAGCACACTAGCGCCAGCAAGAAGAGTTAACCCTCACTGCAGGAACACCACAAGTACGGTCCGGGCAGCACAAATATTCAGACCTGCGAGTTAACCCCCGTCTTGGAACACACCACAATAAGAGTTAACCCTCCGTCTGCGGGCACACTAGCTTCAGCAGGGAGAGTTAGCACAGAACAATGACAGTCAATTCTCAATGTGCAGTCACACAACAATAAGAGTTAGCTCTCGTCTCGGTCTGCGAGTACACTACTGCGCAGAATGCACACCACTTTGAGTGTTAGCCCTGTGTCTGCATGTAAACCAAAATAAAAGTTAACACTGTTTACGTTTACACCAGCGCACGCCGGCCCACCACAATCAGAGTTAACTCTCCCTATGAGCACACTACACTCAGAGTTGGTCCACCGTCTGCAAGCACACCAGTTGCGGGCCAGAAAAAGCACAATGGCAGTGAAGCTTCCGTGTGCGGGCATAACGCAATAAGAGTTAACCATCAATCTGCAAGCACACACCACTGCGCGCCGGACACACCACATACGCGTTAACTCTCCGTCTGCGGGCACACCACTGCGGGCACACAACTATGGAAGTTAACCCTCCGGCTGCACGCGCATAGAAATAAAAGTGAACCTTTCCCGCGAACACACCTCGTTCCATGTTAATCCTCCGTCTCCGGACGCACCGATGCGTGCCGAGCAAAGGACAATGACAGTGATGCTTCCGCAATAAGAGTTAACTTTTCTTCTGCATGCACACCACAAAAAAAAAGATAGTCCTCCGTCTATGGGAACGCCGGGCACGCCACACTGAGAATTCATCCTCTGTCTACGGTCACACTAGTGCACGCCGGGGACGCACAATGAGAGTTAACCCTGCGTCTCCACGTAGCCCACAAAAAGCGTCAACCCGCCTTCGTCGAGCACACCTCTGCGCGCCGCGCACTTCAAATGATTAACAGACCCGTGAGTGTCACTGGCACGAGCATGCAATGGAATCGGTGCTCTACTTTCGAAACACTTTTACACACCTTTTACGGGGTTTAAAGACGTCAATTCGTATGAAAAATGATATATAATCTACCACTCTAAATTGACTCTTACTTTTTAACCACTACGAACTAAGGAAGTAAAGAGAAAAAATAGCAATTCTGCAGAAGGAAGTGACGATTTTTCGTCAGAAAAACTCGTATTGTAGGGCGCACATGTCCGTTGTATGGATAAATCTTATTTTATATACGCAGTAAATGACTGCCTTTTAACACGTCGTGTTCAAGGAATTAACGTTTTGTAAATCCTCGATACCTAAAACGGTTTACGGCAAAACATCTGCGTGATTGTGTATCTGTCTGCCCGTCCGCCCGTTTTTCTTTCACATTTTACAGATAATGAAAAAACAAAAAAAAACTGTGAAGCTTAAGTTCAAACCTGAAGACCAAAGCTTAAATCAAACCTGATTGTAATTATCTTAGAATTTTGTCACATTCTTCTCCTGCATAAATTAAGGAGTTTATAGTTCATTCCAAGCATTTATCTTTCACTTGCTGTGTTCGGACACTCAAGAAGAAGATGAGTGGATGTCACTTGTGCTTCACACTTGAGACATGTATCTGGAACAGTTGTTTTTAAATTAGGTAACCATGACTTAATTTGAAATGGCCGATACTCAATCTAAGGATGACTTGCATGCTTCTACTAATTTGTATCTTGGGTAATGATGGTTATCGTTTTGATGACGAGGTGGTGTTTTGGTGGTTTGGCATTCCATAGTAAGTCACAGATTTTGGTAATTTTTGTGTTAAAGAGCTTTTTAATGTCTTGCAATGAGCCGTACGCACTCTCTTCAACAAGTTCGAACATTCGAAAAAGTTGTTGCGGTTTTTGCGGCTACATCAACTTGTTAATGGCTTTGAATTCCCGAATGAGAAGGGATCCCAACCAGGACAATTTGTCTTCCATGTCTCTCTTGCTATCTTTTACTGAACGCTTTCAATGTGGATAAGGTGTAAGAGAAGATGATAATGTTGTGGTTGTCTACATAATGAAAGCTAACCTGGATATTTTTTAGCACAGTCCACAATTCGCAGGACAAGTTAGAGTAGTAATCTGGTAGTCGGATCTTCTCCAATAGAGGATGATATTGATTTGATTGCCCAACCAGATTTTTCATTACCTTGCAAGCCATTTCTGAAAATTTTTATGGTAATTCTGGAATAGTGAGAAGTATTCTGCTAGGCGAAAGATGAAGTATTATTAGAGTAGAAATTGATATTTAATATGTAAGTGACAACTACTACTGTATGTGCTGTTGCACTACCTGTTTGTTTCTAGTACATATAAAGTAAGATGGCACAATTTTGAGGAAATTATACATTTTAATGATCCTTGACACCGAAATAATGTTTTTATCAGAAACTTCTATCATTCCCAATGCGGAATCAGTATCATCTTTTTGGGTCACGTCAAACGTACTTCGACATATCCTTCAGAACTTCAAATTACGCAGTACTTTTTGACATATGTTTTGAAACAAATGTTACAGGCCACATGTGTTTCTTCAAAATAATCAATAAATCGAATTAGTCATTGTCCAATAATTCAGAGGTAATTTTATAAACCATACTTTAATGAAGGCACAAATCGAACATTTTGATCCGGAATTCAAGAGAATATTGATGAATAACCCTAGAGTTTTTTTAAAAAACTGTTATTCAATTTTTCTGTTTCATTTCATAACTTTTCATCGCGTCTCTTGCCGTAGGTTTTGCTAAATAAAACTCGCTTTAAAAAATTTCAACTTTATTTTATGTTCATTTGAACGGGACTGTTTCGCGACATGTATTATTGGTTTATCGGAGTTTCGTCCTCATGATGTGTGCAGCATTATGTGCACACCGAATGTTTGCTTCCGCCATCTGCGAACAGGCGCCCTACCCCTACCATCGAGGCAGCCGGTTTAATAGAGAACGCGCTTTGAGAGAAGGGGCAGCATGAAAATGCATGAGATATTTCGGTAAAAATCACAAACCAACACCGCAACAACCACTAAAATATTTTTCTTTTACTATATTAATATACAAACATATGTATACAAAAAACACTCTGAATAGCTGAGTCCCATGCGTCTTAAAATAATTAATTACTTGCTGGACCCATGCGAACACTCCTTACTGTGTAAATGACGGTTTTAAAACCGGAAATACCTTTCTACCCAATTTCGGACCATCACCCTGGACGTTAAAGCGACAATTTATATTACATAGATCACAAGGTTCTACTAGATTATGATCACACATTCTACGGAGTGGGATACTCAGAAGAATCCATTTAAAAAAGTACAAAACGTAATATTAAAATGGTTAAATTATTAGAAATAACAAGAACGTTTCAAGGACACTACTGCTCATCATCAGGGTCCTAACAATTAAGAAACAAAATAAATATTCTTTAATTCGAAAGTTTTGAATTCTCAACGACGGCCAGTTCGAAATTAACATACTCCTTCTAGAAGTTTTAATACTTTTCGTGTTATTGTGAATTACTATATAAAGTATTGAAGAGACAATGAAATGGCATTATTCTGAAATATAAATACTTTGGTTCCAAATGCACGTACATGTTCACAATTCGACTTGCTTGATGTGTATTGCATTATAAATATCGATGCTTTAAAAATACGACTCGCGAGCCATGCGATAAGATGTACGTCAGAGGTCTTAAGTCGGCGTGATCCTTGGTCATCGTGAATGCCAACCGGACAAATGACAATGAGCGGAGTGGGGGTGGTGGTATTCGAAAAGCTCGAAAAGTTAAAAAAAAAATACGTGTCCTATTTCTATTTCATTCGCTTTTCTTTAGTATTAATGACTTAACCCCCCCACTTTTTTCTTTCTTCCAGTTTCTAGAATGTTAAATATATTTTCCAAAAAAAATGTAAATTATTTGTAACCTTTATCATATCTTGTTGTAAAATGAAAGGAATATTCACGTTTTAATGTTTTGTTTTTTCTTCTTGTATCAGTCAACTGATGATGATGGCTAAGCCATCGAAAGCTGCTCTTATATTAAATACTATTGTTGGCAATGACAACGTTTATATTATTTCATGAAAAATGCCAACGATAACGCACCACAACACCTATATTCGAAAAGGTCGTCTACAGATAGGACAAATGCTTGAACCTTTACTCCAATTATTTAGAAAATTAACCTTGTTTGTACATAACTTTTGGTAGTAAATTAATTGTTTAATTTATTTATATCTGTTCGTTTGAGTCCACAAAATATTCAAAAGAAACAGTCCACGGTCTTTCCTTCGGAGGAGTTTCAATTGCTTGGAGTGCTTCGTTTCTATACGTATTGTGAATTTGCAGTTCCATGTTGGATCACATTCGTTCACCGATTCAGTTTTTACGATCGTCTCTCGGTAAATATTTCTCAGCGATCTAGGAGAAAGGAAACTTCCGATATCTCGACTTCAGCACTCGGCTTGAGATAAAAATATTTCAACTCTTTCAGAAGTACTAATGATTGAAGTTTGTCAATTAAATAGCAATTCTACAAAACTAAAAGAGAAACGATACCCAAATTCCAACGCTCGCAATTCATTTATAAAATACTAACGGCTTAAATATATCATTAAATCGATGCACAAATCCAACTAATTTTTAATAATTGTATTATGGCGACTAATTTAATTATCTATCACGAAACTCTAGAAAGTCACGAGATTTTAAATAGTAGAGCTGAATATGAAAATAAAATACCTCTATACAGAAATTATATAACAAATGTTATTTAATTAAATAAATTCGTAGCAATTTCCTATTAGCCGTGGGCGTGGCAATGAAAAATATAGGGGAATGATTAAAAATTGCAAGCGCATACATTTTCAAGAAATTCCGCAAATACTGAAAAATGAAATGAGTTTGCCACATTCGTCTCATAATTCGATGCAATAAAGATAATGCTGTTTTAGATCGCGCATTACATACCACAACACCCCTACAGCTTGTGACCAGATTAAGTTTCACCAAAAGAAAGATGAATTTCCGGAACGCGTTAAGAGCAAAAGGGCGCTAATTGGGGCCGCAGAACTCCAACCGCCGGTAAAATGCCGAATTTAAAGAACTGGCGGCGACACGTCTAAATTGCAGAGCCGCAAATTCTTCGCAAATCCGCGACCAAGCGCAAATTAACCCAGCCGCGAGATCGCGCGCAGTCGTGCCGCGGCATCACCTCCCTGCACATCCCCCCTCCCAACCGCTACTACCATCGCCAGGCCTCGCTCCCCCAGGTCCCACCCACCAGCCTAGCGCCCGCCGCCGCGCCGCGCTCCGCCCCCTCCCCGCAGCGCATGGCCGCGTTTGCTCACGCCCACCCACCCGCCCACGCCCGCTCTCGCCCGCTCTCGCCCGCTCTCGCCCGCTCTCGCCCGCCCGCGCCGGCGTTCGTCCTCGCCCGCGCCCGCCCACGACCGGCTTTCCCCTCCCTTCCCGTGCCTAACCCATGCCCTACTCACGCCTCCCACGCCCCCCACACTCTTCCCACCCCCTGTCCATGCCCTCCCCACGCCCCCTCCACGCCCTCTCCGCCTCCTCCTGACCCCTTCGCACCTCTACCCATCACCGCCCACACCGCTCTTCCACGGGGCGGCGCCTCGGGAGCCACGCAGTATGGAATCGGCTTATGACGGAATTAATTAGCACGGCGGCCTCTGCCTGACGCGTAAATAAGGCTGTCGCCCGAAGTCGCGCGGCGGCGGCGGCGGCAGCGACGGCGACGGCGGCGGCAGACCTCCCGCGAAGCGACACGACGGCGCGGGGCGGGGCGGGAAGAGGCGAGAAAGCGCAGCGAGCGGAAACGGCAGCCAGACAAGGCGGGAGGCGAGGAGGGGCGTGGCGGGGGCGGGCGGGAGTGACGGGGCCGCAGAGCTCGAGACAGGGCTGAAGTGTGAGGCGCGGTTGCCGGGGGCGTTGGCATGGGGCTTGATGTGCGGATGGAGGAGACTGGAGAAGCAAGATTACGGAGAAAGGGGGAGGGGAGGCGAGGTGGGTGCAGATTGAGATGGAGACGGAGATGGAGACGGAGATGAAGATGGCGATGGCGACGAAGTCGCGGAGTCTACGCTGCAGCACTCGATTGAAAACCGCGTTTGCGTCTGCGAGCGCTGGCTGTAATGAAACAACATGAACACGGCGATGAGGGATTTAAAACAATATAAAATAATAAATATGGATATTAAAGGGATTTTTTTAGAGGCGCCATTTCTATATTGGTAAATATAAAAAAAAACATGTGTTCATTAAAGGTGGGAAAATGACACTGAATTAATGATACCGGCAACATTGCCGAATATGTTAAAAATAATACAGTAAATAGCAATAAAATAATATGCATGTTCAGGTGAATATGCTAATTATATTAGCTGACTTCCTTATCGTCAAAGCGCTGACGTCGAAAATTAACGTAAATGGATCCGTTCGAGCAATAGTGAAGATGGTAAATGCGTTTCCCGTATACCAAGGTACTTTCTCTAATAAATTTTCCTTTTTTAATCAAATAACCGATTCATAATATAAAGACGTTAGCAGTGTCAGGATAGTCTGCTTATGCCAATAGATGCATTTTTGGAAGGTTCTAAAACACTCGAGTATTGCTTAAATTCAATTTTCCACCTGCCAGATGAACCGAACACCAGTTGTTAAAGCTTCAAAGTGTCGGTTCAGAGCGTGCAATTAGAAGAGAAGGTTAGCTTTTGAGTGATTCTCATTACTCCGATATCGTAACAAAAGCGTCGTAGAAATTGATGCAAATCATATCGAAAAGCAGATGAGAATATGTATGCGTGTTAATTAAGTCATCGAACTGAATTTCAAAGAGACCGCTATGTTTACTTTCATCATGCTTTTAATTAAACTGGAAATAGATTAAATTTTTACCACAGAATTAAGCAAATAATATATCTTAAAAAGAAAGTTTTAAAGAGTATTTTATTGCAAACTGTCTACATAAAGGCGTTGATTTCTTATTAACATTCTCTAGTTGACGGAATGACAAAAAGAATAGGAGGTGAAACCGCCCAAACACAAGTTAGCCAACGTTTGTGAAATGAATGTGTAGTAACACATCCACGTTGAGTAGCACGGTGATGCGATTCAAATTAGTTTCACCGATTCACCGAGCGCCTCCTCAATTTAATTTGAAATCGATGAGTGTCAAAGCAACCGGTCACGTGACTGAACAAACTGTATCCAAGTTCATGAACATGAGTAAATCAAGAGACTTTCAAAGCAGACCGGTAGGAATCATAAGGATAATTTACATATTATTATCACAATTTTGTATTCTGAAAATCGGTGTAAATCTCGACCTATTTTGTAGGACATCTAGGTGTATCTCAAACTTGAATAAAAACGTTTGTTACTCATAATAACTTTTGCTTAAATGAATTGGAAAAAATTCCTAATGCAAACGAGGACGTTCTTTTATTTTCATTTCCATAAAATGCCTATCCCAATTTCATTATGACTGAATTTCAAGCCACAAGCATTTTGAATTTTTAACCTCGATGAATTAATTCTTCATTATGAGTTTTTGACTGCCCGGTTTCAGTAGTACTTTTTTAATATAATATATTAATCTTCACAACAGCAATTAATATTTAGATATTGGGAAAATTTAGCTTATTTAATCATACATAGGAATATTTTTTCAACGTTCCAATTGTGATTGATACCCATATTTCGGCTCATTACGAATGTGAAACAATAAAATATCCTTTTCAAGGGGCTATGGACTAGTCGAATGAGTAATACAATAAATCAATAAGCTTGTTATATAACAGTTTTCCTCTTCTATGTGGAAACTATTGTAATCATGAAGTTAACTCAGAAACACTTTTTATCAAACAGTGATTTATAACAAAACACAAATTTAATTAAATATACTCGATTTCGCACAAAATTCACAAAATTCAATTTCGTCACTCAGCATGCGATTTTTCCTAATAACATTTAAAGTTGGGTGGTCAAGAATATACACACACACACAAAGTTTCCATCCAAAAGACAATGTGGATTACGTTTCATATGGAATAAATCGTGTATTCTTCGGTGCAAAAAATGTGATATACGGCGAGATAGTCGCTCTTCTCAGAAAGTTAAGCCTCAAGAGTAGAGAGCGGTGGGGCCATTCAGTTAGCGATCCACCCAGCGATGCATCCAGCGTTGAGTGGGGACGCCAGTAGATGGGAAACGGAAAGTGGTCGAGCTTAGGAGGGAGTAGGGCAGGGAACGAATAGGATCCGAGGGCCAGATGCGAGATTCGAAGCAGAGGCAGAGAACGGGTACCCTTCGGAAGCTGTGGGGTGCCGGAATGGGTGAGGACAGGAGGAGGATAGGGGGTAGGATATGACGGGGCAGGGTACAGATTGAGGGGAAAGAGGCGGATGACGGAGTGGAGGACGGGGCGGAGAACAATGCAGAGAAATGGTCTGGGAAAGAGGCAGACGACGGGAAGAGGTCGATGACGAGCCTCGGAGGAAGGGGCAGAGAACAGCGCAGAAAAAGGGGCGAAGGAAGAGAAGAAAACGGGAGAAAATCGAGGTCGGAGCCAAGGAGCGGGCAGAGTTGAATGTGGAGAACGGCGCGGTAAAAGAGGTCGAGGATGGGACCACGAAGGGGCCGGAGAACAGAGCGCAGGACAGAGCGAGGACGGGCACGAGGACGAGTATGAGGATGTGTACGAGGACTGGTGCGAGGACGGGTACGAGAACGAAGCGAGTACGAGGCGGGGGATGGGAAGATAAATTGGGTGAAAAACGTGATCAAGGAAGTAACCACGGGGGGGGGGCGGTGAACAATGTGGAGAGCGGAGCGGTAAAAGAGGTCGAGGATGGGACCACGAAGGGGTCGGAGAACAGAGCGCAGGACAGAGCGGGGACGGGCACGAGGACGAGTATGAGGATGTGTACGAGGACTGGTGCGAGGACGGGTACGAGAACGAAGCGAGTACGAGGCGGGGGATGTGAAGATAAATTGGGTGAAAAACGTGATCAAGGAAGTAACCACGGGGGGGGGGGGCGGTGAACAATGTGGAGAGCGGAGCGGTAAAAGAGGTCGAGGATGGGACCACGAAGGGGTCGGAGAACAGAGCGCAGGACAGAGCGGGGACGGGCACGAGGACGAGTATGAGGATGTGTACGAGGACTGGTGCGAGGACGGGTACGAGAACGAAGCGAGTACGAGGCGGGGGATGGGAAGATAAATTGGGTGAAAAACGTGATCAAGGAAGTAACCACGGGGGGGGGGGGCGGTGAACAATGTGGAGAGCGGAGCGGTAAAAGAGGTCGAGGATGGGACCACGAAGGGGTCGGAGAACAGAGCGCAGGACAGAGCGGGGACGGGCACGAGGACGAGTATGAGGATGTGTACGAGGACTGGTGCGAGGACGGGTACGAGAACGAAGCGAGTACGAGGCGGGGGATGTGAAGATAAATTGGGTGAAAAACGTGATCGAGGAAGTAGCGAGGGAGCGGTGAACAACGTGGTGAGCGGGGCCGAGGCGGCTGTCAGCGGAGAGTGTGGGAAGCGCGTGCGTAGCAGGAGCTGCGGGTGGCGGGGCGGGGGCGGGGGCGGTTGCCGGCGCGCCGACGAACGCGCCCCGCAGCCACGCCCGGGTCGTGTCACGAAGTGGCCGCGCGGCGCCGTGGCAAGTTGCGGGGGAGGGCGTGAGGGGGGTGGCGATGCGGGCGAGCGTAGGGAGGAGGAGGCGACCGCGGTGGGGGACGGCTGGTGATGTTGGTCATGGCAGAAGTGAAGAACAAATAAGAGTTTGCTTCATACCGCAGACAAAAATTTAATTTTTCTTAATGTGAGCACGAGTATAATGTAGGGCAGCAATTATTTGGACAAGGATTCATTTAATCATTCATCATCAGGTATAATTTATGAATTTCGAATTTAATTTATTTTCTTAAAATGTAAATTTTTCTTGTAAAAAAGATGGAAATACGCGTTTGTCATTTCCATTATTATTATTATTATTATTATTATTATTATTATTATTATTATTATTATTATTATTATTATTATTATTATTATTATTATTGTCGAAATTTGTTTCTGGAGTCCCCTTTATACATGTCATTTGGTAATAAGGACCATTGGGAGTTTAGCCAGAGACGTCACATAATGTTTAACCATTTATTGGTTGCTTGTTCAAAGTTCCATGGTCTATGCGACCACCGCATCAGCAATACAACAGTCAAAAAGTTCACAAAACATGATGAAGCAATGCCTAAACAATTGATTATAAAATGTAAATTGTATAAAATTAATACTAAAATATAAATATAATATTTCAATCTATGATACACAGATGTGTGATTATGTACATGCCAGTGATATCATATAGTACATTAATTCATACGTGTTCGTACGTTTATAGAATAAAACGTTTACTACGATTGAACACGAATTCATTCATTAATTTTGAGACGGCGTAAACTATCTGACAAATATAGCAACATTCTATTCATACTCATATTTCTAATTTTAATATGTAATATTACATTTCTTTCCCAATGAAATGTTTGAATTGCTGTGATCCCTTAACCCTTGTGTCACCTGTTCGAGAATCGGTTGAATCCATGAGAATGCGTCAGTCAAGCGGACAGAATCGCGGGTTATCTAGCGTAAAACGCGGCCGCGGTGGAGCGGCGACGAACACAGGGATTGGGACAGCGAAAGTTACGAATAGGAAGACAGAGACGAGACGGTAATGAAGGCGATGCCAGGCACCCAGACGAAGGTCCATATGCTGGTGGGATCGAGGTTGCTGAGTGGATTGCAGTAGTGCGGGATGGAGGTTCGCTGATGCATTTGCACCTAGTGCATTAGCTGAGGAGGAAGTGGAAGCATAATCGAGGAGGAGAAAACGGCGGAGGGTGTGGACGAAATGAGGAGAATAAGGTGGATCACGACGGAGGATGGGGCAGAACGCTGGGAGTACAGAATGATGGTTTAGGTGGCTTAAAATGGGGGCGGAGACGCAGAAATGTCAAGGAAAGGAGCAGTGTGGGGACGTGGGAAGCAAAGAAAGTGAGGGCATCAGAGCCGAAAGCGGTGACAAATACACATGGCTGCGGTAGACGCGTGGGTGTTCCTGGTTCTACGAGGGTGAGTACAGTGACAGGTCGGCCGGCGGTTGGAGGCGTGACGTGCCCGGTGACGTGGGCGAAGCCGCTGGCAGGGGGGTTGATTAGTCGGACAGCGGCGCCGCACTGGATGTGGGACGATGGTGCTTGTGCAGTGTAAGGGCTTGCGCGGGTGTGGCACCAACGACAGCGAGGAACATGACGCTGGCGGAGTTATTGGATCCCATGATCCACACACAAGGGCGCACATTCTAGCACAGTGGGCAAATTTTGGCTCGCCCGCGAAGGTCATAAATTACATAACTAAAATAACAGATTGATACGAATGGTAGGGCCAGGAGAAAATTAAGCTGTCATTGGCTCGTTCACGACCATTCAGTACTTATGACGTCGCGATCATTCTGGCCATTCAATACTTCTGACGTCATGTTCGTAAACATTACTATAGTTTCGGAGTAGATGTTGTGAATTGAAGTAATGGCTCGAATGGAAGCATCCCAGCCATTCTACAAAGTCCGCAAGACCACGCCCCCAACAAGATTTTGAAGCATTTTTGGCATAATAAAATGTAGAAAATTATGCGTTGCACAGACTCAAGTTTGTATTATTTAAATTGCAGAGACCGATGGTCGGAACCTCGCTTTCGACAAGAAAATGGGCAAGCAATAGTGAGGTACTTTGGACCTAAAAGTGTTTTGATAGCGTAACGTGGGTGCGCCCAAGACATCAGAAGTGTTAGCTGGTGGGGAACTGCGAATTAAAATTGGTACACGTGACACGCCTTAGGCCAAAGGAAAGACTCGCCCTAGGATTTTATTTACATATATTGCACCTAGCTCTTTTCAGACAAAGGTTTCTCCAGGTTCCAAATGAAAATAAGGATTGCAAGTATGCAACTCAATAACGGATGAGGTAGAGGTTATTTAGTTATCGTATGTGTTGCGTGATTGCCGGCCACTAGCCGTAGTTCCACACGCAGGCTTTCAACCTAGATTTCCTTTCAAGCCTACCTGCGATGCGAGTCTAGGAAACCTTCTTCCAGCAGGGGCGCCCCGTGGGCTTCCCCATAAGTGCCTGGGTGTGATTCTTACATTCTCCATCATACGCCGGTCTCAGTTAATTATGTTCGTGTTTTTTGGTTGGAAGAGTCAGAGATCTCGTTAGGACGGGACACTGCCAGAGGGATTTCATTTTACCGAACCTCTGCCAAGGTTCTTTTATATGTAACCAGAATACCATCTCCTCCTTCGTATATTTAGGCCTGATTGTTTCCGTTTATAATCGTTTTGAGCGTGAAACATATTAATGACGAGGTTCTTAGTCATCCTTAATTGGAGCGGGGACTTACAGCCCCTTCAAAATACGCGAAGACTGCAAGATGGGGGGGGGGGGCTCCACGTAAAAGGTAGATGTTTTCACTTATGGTTGTAGCGTGGTCGTATCATCACAACACACGCATGTATCCCATCAGATCCATGGTCTCATCTAATATCATTATTAAACCTCATAACAACAGCTTTCTATCCTTACCACAATGAAAGGCATTAGCAAGCCCTCCCTGTGGTCTCCTCCCTAATCACTGACGTGGTGAAGGAGAAAGCCACCTCCCTTGCTTACCCAAAGTATAAAGTATGACGCTCTCTGCAATTAGGTGTGTTTAAGAAAAATAAACCATATTTTCATAAAAACCCATTCTTGTAAAATTATCCTCAAAAATACTTTTATTACGATTAGAATTTAATAAATTTTAATTTCTAAAACCGTTCAAAATTATCTCACTCGAAGCTCAGTCCTTGACGTTCCTCCCGACGTTCCTAGTCTATACTCTGCGCGGGGAATGCGTACATGTCATGCGATGACGACAGCGTTCTGGTTTCAACATTTCCACGTCCTGGAAGTTAGCAGGACCATTTCATCCAATCACAAAACTGCATAGTACATAATTTGCCGCTTTTTTGCCGTTCTTAAGATGTGGAAAAAAAAATTTGCCGCGGGTCATTTTCTCAAAAAAATCTGTGGTCCTGCTAACTTCCAATGGAAGTTAGCAGGACCACACCTCTAAATTAGCTACTATTGTAAGTATATACCCAAAATTATACTCCAAATTTGCCGCTTTTTATTTATAAACGATTAGTGAAAAAATCAAACTGATATCTCAATTCCTTCAAAAAATATTGCCAAAAAACCAAAAAATAAAAGATGCGCTACTTTTGCAAGCGCCGTCGAAGAAGAAAAGACACATCCGCTGGCATTCATCCGCCGTAGCAATTCATACTCAACGCCCAAATATGCCGCAAACACGGGCTAAACATAATCAGTAATCAAAACTTTTGCCGCGGACCGGTTATATTCAATTACCTGGGTTCGAATCCCAGAGTTTGCCTCATACAACAGCTCTGCGAAATTTAAAATGCCCGCTCCTCCTAAACTAACAGCCATAACAATTCATACTCTGCGCCAAAATTTGCCGTAATTAAGTGCTTAATATAAACTATAATAAAAAAATTTGCCGCGGACCGGTTAATTTCAATTACGCGGGTTCGAATCCCGCAATGCCCCTGTAAGGAACGTCCGGCGCAGGTAATGAAGACCATACCGCCTGAACATGCCGCCATAACAACTCATAATCGGCACCAAACTTTGACGCAATCAAGTACTAATTACAATCCGTAACAAAAGAATATTCTCCGGACCAGTTAGACTATTGTATAGGGGTTCGAATCCCAGATTTCGCCTTCCTACGAGAGCCCTGAACACGTCAAGAAGTCCGAAAGTTAATAAGCCCGTTTCTACTAAACTATCAGCCCTAACAATTCATACTCTACGTCAAACTTTGAAGCAAACAAGTACTAAATACAATCGGTAACAAAAAAATTTGCCGCGGACCGTTTAGATTATATTATCTAGGTTCGAATCCCAGATTTCGCCCTCTTACATGAGCTCTGCGAAAGTTAAGAAGCCCGTTCCTCCTAAACTATCGGCAATAACAATTCATACTCTACGTCTTAATTTGATGCAAACAAGTATTCAATAAAATCTGTAACAAAAAAATTTGCCGCGGACCGGTTAGATTATATTATCCCGGTTCGAATCCCAGATTTCGCCCTCTTACATGAGCTCTGCGAAAGTTAAGAAGCCCGTTACTTGCAAAACTGTCAGTAGTATGCATTTTCATCTTACGGACCTCCCTGAGATTTTACAAATATTCTTTGTTGTATTTTAAATCAACCGTCAAATGTCTATCAAATTAGTTTATGGAAGGGAAATGGCTACGTTATTGCACTTTAAATGAGGAGAAGGACGTATGTAATAGTCATGTTACTTCAAAACATGCCATTGTGTTGCTGATGAATTTTTGTTTTTTTTTTCTCCGTTGGTTAATAATTTCTGAGTTCCGAAGTTTAAGTACACGTTTTAATTTACATACGGTTTTTGATATGCGTGGAATATATTGTTGGTGTACACAAGTTGATGAACTCCTCAAAAAACTGGAAAATGAACAACTGAAAAATGATCAATAATTTAATGGCATGCGAACAGAAAAAACATTATTCTAAATATCCCCAAAGTATACTGAAATAATGTTGACAATAGATAACTTATTCATTACTACAACGTGCAGTATTAACAGCAATATCGCAGGAATTAACTTAAACACATAATTTAAAAAATAGAGGTGATTTAATGACCTCTAATATAAAAATTATTGTTTCTCGATGATTAGTTCTGTATTTGTGACGTATTTCCGAAGTTCGCCGTTAAGTTCTTTTACTGAGAGTTTCTTTTCATATATATGGTACCTTTATAGCCTGTGAAAATGTTTGCGCTTCTTTATAAGCAATTCCACACAGTTATTTTTCCAGAGCCATTTTTTTAGTAAATATA
Organism: Gryllus longicercus; assembly: GCA_038098605.1. Taxonomy (NCBI): domain Eukaryota; kingdom Metazoa; phylum Arthropoda; class Insecta; order Orthoptera; family Gryllidae; genus Gryllus; species Gryllus longicercus. The sequence continues at coordinate 1,197,284 of JAZDUA010000136.1, read as the reverse complement.
AAGGAGTAGTAATGAAATAATTGTTGTCATTGTGTGGTTGGCCGGCAAAGTGTAATTTTAAGAATTTTAAAGATTTTTTGCGTTATCTGTCATGTACTTACGAAAAGTTGGCTGATATTAAACAAAACTGGCCGGCGTAACAGGTTTAAACAGCCTGTTATTAAATCCATTCTGCATTCTGTGTCTTCTGCAAATACTTGTCAAGCATTTCCGGCTTTCGCCGGTTAGTTTATCTACTGTAAATTTTTTTCTCGTATATAGTACTTGTATATCCTGTGTAAAAAGTTTGCGCTTCTATATAAACAATTGCATCCAGTTATTAATTCTGTAACCGTTTATTGAATAAATACAAAGAAGTAGTAACAAAATAATTTTTGTTATTATGTGGTTTGCCGGTAAAAAGAAATTTTAAAAAAATTTAAAAAATTTTTATTAAAATGCAAAGTTGGAGCGAAACGTTGGTTGATTTTCAAAATAACTGGCTGGCGTAATTAATACAACCAATATGTTATTAAATCAATAGGTATCATGTGCAAGTATTAGTAAAGTATTTCTGGGTTTCGCCAGTTAATTTACTGTGAATTTTTTGTCGTATATATGGTACCTGTATAGCCTGTAAAAAGTTTTGTTTCTTTATAAACAATTGCCTACAGTTATTAAATTTGGAGCCATTTATTCAATAAATATAAAGCAGTAGACACAAAATAATTGTTGTAATTCTGTGGTTTGCCAGTGAAATGTAATTTTACGAATTTTTAATTTTTTTTAATCGAATGCAATGATGGAGCAAACGTTGGCTGATTTTAAAAACAACTGGCCAGCGTAATTAGTTTAAACAACCTTTTAATAACTCAATTGGTGTCTTGTGAAAGTACTTGTGCAGTATTTCTGGATTCCGCCAGTTAGTTTATTTACTGTGAATTTTTTTAGTTTTTATTGATGGTACTTCATTTAACCTGTGTAAAGTTTTGCGTTTCTTTTTAAACAATTGCCTACAGTTATTAATTCTGAAGCTTATTAATCAATAAATGTAAAGAGATAGGAACAATGTGGTGGTAGAAATTTTGGGGGTTGCCGGTAAAATGTAGTTTTAAGAATTTTTCCATCACTTTCTTACATAAATTTTCTTTTTGTAGATATTTTAAAATTTTTTAAACAATTACGTTTGATAATAACGGCAAAATGGAGTAATTAAATAGTAGTTAATTTATTTATTGTTGTTAAATTTTTCTGATATTTTCTGTGTTATTTGGTATCGTGGCTACCTAGCTTCAGGTTGAAGCTAGCTGACTCTTGATTTTTTTAAAAATGGCTGGCGTAATTAATTTAAAATTATGATAATTAACGAGTAATTCATTAGTATTAAACGATGGCATGTGGTTTCTTGTGGTCCGCTATAGGTGGCTAGCCAGCTTGAGAGAGGTTATTTCCCTTTAGCTACGGATATCCATTCTCCCCAGCTCTACATAATGAATTACGTGCATATGTACGAACACGAGAAAGTATTATACAAACATATAAAGCAAGAACGTAGAGAACACATTGAACCATGGTTTGATATATTTTAACTTTCTCGCCCTTACGAATGTAATTGCAATCGTGCCTCGGAAAACTGCGAGTTTCCGACAGAAAATCTCTAATCGACGGTTTCTGATAACGTAAGTCTTACATATATTCGTAGTAAATTTCTTCCTCTAACTCGCGGTGAAGATGGAATCGCTTTTTAGTGGGTCCTTCACAATCGCTTGACGGCAAAACGTCTTAATTTAGGGGCTAAAAGCCAACCGGTCAAAAAGTCTCTGGCCATTACAAGACCAGGTAAGCCGATTTTCTTCAAGATTGATATTACCCGATCGACCTGAACGAACGGCTGAGGAAGTTTCAAAACTATATTTTAATTTTTTAAGATATTTTCCCCAAAACTTTATAAACATTTTCACAATTTTCTAAAAAATGACTCCACATTTTTTTTATTAAATGTTATCCTCGGATAGCGTAAGAGTGAGAGTGTGGTGCAGGTGCCATGTTCGTTTAAATCCCTGATTTTTAGAAAATTGCAAAAGTGCAATTTTTTAGGTGTCTTCCTTCATCTAAAATATTGAAGATTAAGCAGTTCTCCTTAATGAAATCTGTTTTTTAAAGACACACCTTGAAATAATGTTTAATTTTTTGAAAAAAGTAGTAATTTTCCTCGATGTAGGCAATTTTTAATTTTTTAAAATATTTTTTCTCAAAAACCGCTCCAAATTCTTTCTTCACATTTTCTCCACGTACAGATTTTATTGAATACTTGTTTGCATCAAATTAAGACGTAGAGTATGAATTGTTATTGCCGATAGTTTAGGAGGAACGGGCTTCTTAACTTTCGCAGAGCTCATGTAAGAGGGCGAAATCTGGGATTCGAACCTAGATAATATAATCTAAACGGTCCGCGGCAAATTTTTTTGTTACCGATTGTATTTAGTACTTGTTTGCTTCAAAGTTTGACGTAGAGTATGAATTGTTAGGGCTGATAGTTTAGTAGAAACGGGCTTATTAACTTTCGGACTTCTTGACGTGTTCAGGGCTCTCGTAGGAAGGCGAAATCTGGGATTCGAACCCCTATACAATAGTCTAACTGGTCCGGAGAATATTCTTTTGTTACGGATTGTAATTAGTACTTGATTGCGTCAAAGTTTGGTGCCGATTATGAGTTGTTATGGCGGCATGTTCAGGCGGTATGGTCTTCATTACCTGCGCCGGACGTTCCTTACAGGGGCATTGCGGGATTCGAACCCGCGTAATTGAAATTAACCGGTCCGCGGCAAATTTTTTTATTATAGTTTATATTAAGCACTTAATTACGGCAAATTTTGGCGCAGAGTATGAATTGTTATGGCTGTTAGTTTAGGAGGAGCGGGCATTTTAAATTTCGCAGAGCTGTTGTATGAGGCAAACTCTGGGATTCGAACCCAGGTAATTGAATATAACCGGTCCGCGGCAAAAGTTTTGATTACTGATTATGTTTAGCCCGTGTTTGCGGCATATTTGGGCGTTGAGTATGAATTGCTACGGCGGATGAATGCCAGCGGATGTGTCTTTTCTTCTTCGACGGCGCTTGCAAAAGTAGCGCATCTTTTATTTTTTGGTTTTTTGGCAATATTTTTTGAAGGAATTGAGATATCAGTTTGATTTTTTCACTAATCGTTTATAAATAAAAAGCGGCAAATTTGGAGTATAATTTTGGGTATATACTTACAATAGTAGCTGATTTAGAGGTGTGGTCCTGCTAACTTCCATTGGAAGTTAGCAGGACCACAGATTTTTTTGAGAAAATGACCCGCGGCAAATTTTTTTCCCCCACATCTTAAGAACGGCAAAAAAGCGGCAAATTATGTACTATGCAGTTTTGTGATTGGATGAAATGGTCCTGCTAACTTCCAGGACGTAACATTTCCTTTGCTACGGTTCTTTACACGGTGGGGGCACATTGCACCGTCTGAAGCTGTTTCATGTTTTTTTCCAGAAATGTGTTGTATTAATCACAGCAATCTCATAAGTCAACATAATTGTTCATTTACAATAATTACAGGAAAATGGTATTGTCTTTGAACTTGCGTGTGAATACAGACTGTCGCCTCCCTTTATGTCTAGGATCCTATTCTGCTCTTGTGCAGAAGAGTTCCAAAACTAAACAAAACTGTGTTTTGTAACAAAATGGGTAGTCTGGTCTTAAAAAGCGCCTATTCTGAATGCATTCGAAATTTTCACGGATATGACACAGCAGATGGCACGCAGCTCATGGCCCATGTCTTAGAGTACTTGTCTCTTTTCTCTGGAGTACGGTATTCTCCAGGTATTGAATAAATAAAGTTCGGACAACTACAGATCACAAAAGCGGCCGATATAATACTACTCCAGTTCGCGGCTGAACTCTACCTAATGTTGAAATTCCGTCGTTTGGTCACGACTACTAGAACCTCCCGGTCACTGGAGTTACGCCCGTGATGGTGGCACAGAACTTACTCAGTAGATAAAAGGGAAGAGAGAAACACGCCACACATGTGAAAACTAATTCACAAGAATCATGTCTTCTAGCGATAATACAGTTTTCCGCGGCGATAATCTGAATGGAAACGAAAAGAACCGTTTTAAGACTCTCGACGCGGATTTAGAAAATCGATTTACGAAAACAGGATTTTTTTCTTTTCTTAAAGATGTTTGACCAGTGGATCAATTTGAAGAAGGAATATTTTTATATATTTTGAAAGTTTTTGATGTCTTTGAACATAAATTTTGCTTTCACAATTACCTTCTTCTGAAATTCGTGGTACTGCCCTAAATTGGATATCCTCTTACCTTCAACAACTATCTTAGAAAGAAGAAATACCGTACTGGCACGAAAGTTCATTATTTACTCATTTATTCAATTATTTTCTCATTGAGCACAGCGTTCAACATTGAGCATGGCTTTCTTTAATGCGTAAACAATATGTCCTCGTTCATTAGAAACGGAAGGACAGTTCTCTTTGGTGGTAACAAGAACATGCTTTGCAATAAAGAAACAGTTAGTAGTACGGATTCAGATGCGTCATATCTGTTTCATAATAAACGAAAGAAAAATGGTTTCAACGCAATGTTGCATTTCAAATAGGCAATTGCATCCGCCATTCAATATGAACAATTTAAAAATGGCAAGGGTTACGTTATCGAAATTTATGGGTCTCAGTTCTCAACTAGAGGTGCCAGAAAAGCACAGACTTTCTCCTAATAAAGTTTTCTAATTTCCTTGGTGTGGACTGGCTTGACGGTATTCCTCCACCCTATTGCCAGCTGCCATTTATCGCCGCACGAACTACATTTTTTGACATTTTCTCAATTTTTCGGTTTCTGACTAGTACAAACGAAATATAACTTCAAGAATATTAAAGAAGAGTAAAACCTCATCATTAACGGCAATTTTCATAGAAATATTTTAAGTAGTTTTTAAGAAAAAAAGCGTTGAAGCGTACTGTAAAATCTAAATTTCTTCTCACAGAAAATTTTCAAAAAACTTAATTTAAAGTTATTTAAGGTACTTTAACTCGCAAATGCAAAAATGTAAACAAATCGCTGGAAATGTGCATATTAAAGGCCTGAGAAATATTTTAAAAAAATACATTTGTGTATTTTTGACGACACAAAAGAATACAGCAAAATTAACTTTATGTCATTTTTAACAGTGTAATAAGCACAACCCGTCCGAAAAGTTTGAAGAAAATATTTGGAGCCTTTTCTGAGAAAATGGCGTTTGAACGTTTCTGAAAATGCGCAATTTTGAGCTCATTTTAACAGAACATTGTTGAGTTTTCGAGGAACTTTATGTAACATTATTTAAAGCACATGCACACGTAAATACGTTAATGTGAACAAATTGCAGATAATATCAATATTAACGACATGAAAGACTACATTGTTGCAGGTTTTTTTTTTTCAAAAGAAACGAATAGTGCAATATGGAATTTATGTCATCTTATAGAGTACATTTAGCATTTTCCCTACCAAAATTTAAAAAAAAGAAATTGGGGCTGTTTTTACGAAATCTGGTTTATGTAATTTTTAAAATTGCAAATATTGCACCCAATATTGTTCAAAAACGACTAAAAATGTCAAAAATTGTACAAGACCTTAATGGAAGAACTAATTATGGACAACAAATTTCATTTCAAGGAAAAATCCGTATCTTCAATTTTGTAGTTATAGGAAGTCGCCAAAAAATCAAACTTTTGCAATTTTAAAAAATTCAGTACTGCCTGAGAAAATTGGATCTTGCCACATTTTTATGTGTATTTTACACTATTTTTTTACAAGAAATTTAAACAAAAAATTTGGGGCCTTTTTTGTTACAACTTCAAAAATGTTCTAAGGCTTTCATGTAACGTACCACCAAATTTTTAGCAAAGATTTTCAAAAGCGTAGCGTTTCGAGTTGAGCCAGATTGATCGGGGAATGTCCATTTTGAAAAAAAATCCTATGTGTGGTTTAGGCGCTAGTGGTGTTCACAGGGGCGGACGGAAGTTTTGAAAAGAAACAATACTTCTTCGGTATCAGGGGACCCCAAAAAGTGTATTTCCATCGAAATATCGAAATCTATTTTCCGCAGCATTACATAGCTTTGCCTATTCTGCGTATACTACTTTGAATATACGTAGGGAAAGAAAAAAATGTATCTCAAACTCTTCAATAAAACCTCAAATGGAATGAATATGTACACTTAGACACACACACGCGTCACACACGGCGAACGAATCAAGTTCATCAAGTGGATTTATACTTGCAACACACGTCGAAGGAATCACCTTCATAAGGTGTCACTATCAATAGATCACTACAAGAAATTCATTTATAAGATGTGTGGTACTTGTCAGATGACAAACAAATCAAATCCATACACAAGTCAAAGTGCCAAATGAATTTTTTGCTCCGACATAACTATTTCTACACAATGATTATAGTTAGCATTAAAAATGAAAATAACATTTATGAGAATAATCATATATAATATGAGTACTTTAGTTAGCATTAGAGCTGTATAATTCTAAAGAAAAATGTATAGCAGTAAATTATGTTGTACTTCAGTTTCTGGGTCAATGACACCTATCTCTATAGGATTTTTCCTCTAGATAACCATGATCTATTGTGAAAATTCTGAGATACCTATTTGTTTTGCTTGTAGACATAAATTTATCTTCCCTATTTAAACTTTATGTTGAGCTCCGATTTTGTTAGTAAGATTAAAGCCGGGATGTGCGTTGATATTTTTTTAGCAATAATGTTAAAGAGTTCGTTGTCAGAGACTTTCTATTTACTTGCGGACGAAAATTTATAATTTTCAAATGTTAACTACTCTTCGTTGGAATTGTAATCATAATTTAAATAAGTACAGTATATGAGTTTGGTAGGGATTCTGAAGCTCAAGGAAAAATTGACGAGTTATATCTCTCCTGTACGTCACATGGATATTTTTAGTTATATAAGATCACTTTTCATCTGCGATGGTCATAAGCGACCACTATAATTTTAACACTGGTTTTATGACTTTTGGATAAAGGTAGCGGAACTCGCATACGGACACACACAAACATCCATGCCCGGGGCAAGATTCGAACTCGCGACATCTCAAGTCAAGGCATACACGGATGTGCAGATTTAGCGACCTCAGCTATCCAGGTCAGCCTACTGTTAAATCAAATCAAACTAAATCAAATCCTGCTGTTCTGTGGGTTAAAGGGCAAGGGTTTCTCTCGCCAGCGTTCCGCTATCTCCAGCGTCGCAGCTTTCTGCATAATCTCCCGAGACTACCTCCACCGCTGCAGTGTCTTCAGCTTTCCGTGACGCCCGCCGCACGTAACGAAGTCTTCACGTACGCGGCATCTCTCGCAACTTTTGCCGCATCGCCGCCTCCACTGACTCGTTCCCGCCGAGAAGGCTGCGCGCGCGATTCACACCACGTTAGCCGCCACCCTCGTTCCACCCGGCGTTACGTCTATAGACCACGCCCCCTTTTCCGAACACTTGGGTGACAGAAACAGTTTCATTCAATTTCATGTGCATTAAAGGAGGAAAAGTAGCGGAGCTACAACAGCACGTATTTCCCGCATTATTTCTAACTTTTGCAATTTTTTAAAATTCAGTCAGTTAAATGAAAATGAGACTTGCATCGTTTTTTGAAGCATCCATTGCTTTATCTGAAGAAAAAATAAAGAAAAATCTGTAGCCGTTTGTTTCTTATAAACTGGTATTACTTAAAGCAAAAATTACTGGAAATTTACTAGGCTCTGTTTCCAATTCACAGAGCCTGGAGTTCAGTCAGATTGATTGGGGAATATCAATATTGGAGAAAACATTGTGAGTGGGTGCTAGAGATTAGATTTAGATTTATTTTGTAAAAAAAACAGTAAAAACTGTATGTGACGTATGGGGAACATTTACGTCCAGAAGCAAAACAAAGGGCCATTTCAGCATTTGCTCAATGAATCAGGGAAACTGGACTTGACTGGAGTTGACCACAGACAGAAACGACCGGACGATGAATCAAGCATTTTGCTCGGTGACAATTTTCGGAGTAAAGGACCGACGAAACAGAAATTCTTTGTACACATCCTCTTAGAAGAAGTAATTTTGAAACAAGATTTATCAACATTTATGCAGCTCCCCACAATACTACTCAAAACGAATTTTTCTGTCGAAGAATCGCCGTTTTGCCGCGCCATTCTTTGCCTATACTTCGTAATTTATATGCGAGAAAGTAAAATATAACTGTGCACCCCGATCGGGGCAGCCGAATGTAGGAGTGTAGTTTGAATCCCGTGTAGGTGTAGTTTATTTGTGCGTTAAAGCTTCATGAACTTTTCCACCTATCTTGCATACAGTATCTCTTCATTTCTGGCTGGTATCTCTTCATTTCTAGCGGGTGCAGTAGCATGAGTTAGCTGCATATGCGCGTTACACTCGAACGGCGCAGTATTTTCTTTTCCTGAGTTATTGTGTCGGACTTGTTGCCACTAGGGGAAGACACTATGAGCTTACGGACCACTGAAGTGCTACACCCCGGTGGTAGTGTTTCCGGGAACGTCATCTGCTATGGTGATTAGTCCCGTTAGAGTAGAGAATATGTTATTCCGTGAGATGGTGGAGTTCCTCTCCCGTTAGAGGATGTGAACTTCACGCCGGCTTGCGGTGGAAATCCCCGTCCAGGTATCACCCCCAGCGGGGCACTGCTGCTACCGGCACGAGCACTTGGTCCGACATGTGTGGTAGTGCTGTGCAGAAAATGGAAATGTGTGCATAAGGGGAAGTTGATAGAACAAGGGTAGGGAAGGAAAGATAGCGCTCGTTCCGTGGACGGTTTGGTAGGGTAGTAAACCGATATTTATGGATATTGATCGGAGACACGATGGAATAATACCGATGAGAGACGCCGGACGTCGAATCAAAAAGCGTCTGAATTGGACCTGGCTATGCAACTGGAGTCGAAAATACGTAACCGTCGGGACTCGATCCTTGGATCTTCCCAGTGAAACTCGCTTCAGAAAACAAACTCTGAGCTTAACGCAGCCGGTGATGCCATCCTTAACTCGTGGGTAGGGTGATAGGGCCGCAGGCTTTCAAAGGCAGACGTGAGAGATAGACTCGATAAATTGGAAATATCAGGGTTCGTGGTCGCAATTCATTGATTATTTCGTGTTTCTGTATGCATTAATTGCTGTGGTCATTATTCACGTATGTGTAGTGCATGTTTTGATGAGATGTGGCAGTGCTCTTCCCTGGTGGATGGTGAGATACAGTGCCGAACTTCACGTTGGCTTGCGGAGTTTCCCCAACCAATTTCATCCCACCAGCGGGGCACCGTCCCACACTGACCAATTTTGCATAGCTAACTGGACAAAACTGCAAAAATCAACTTTCTTGAAAAAGTCTAAAAGCGATATGACGTCGAAATACATGAATCAGAGCACAAGGAAATGCGTTTGAGAGAGCACACGGACAGCAATGCGCACGATGTGGCAACGTCGGTGCGCCTCCGCCCGAGCTACTTTCATTCGCACATGTACATTCTTGGCTATCCGGGATGAGCCGCGTCTCGGTCAATTGGGCTGACGTTTCGCCCATCTTGCTGTGGCCTCCTTCAGAGCTATACTGCCGATAGCTCTTCAGCAATATAGCTCTGAAGAAGGCCTGCAGCAAAATGGACCAAACGTCAGCCTAATTGTCCGAGACCCGGCACGTCCCGGACAGCCAAGAATGAATTGAATCCGGCCGCGGAAGACTACCTCCATAGCATATCCTAGCATATCTCCAGTCGCGATTCAGCAAGCTTGTTAATAAATGTCTTTACTGTTCTCGGCTAGCTGAAATTCGACTGTATCGACATGAAACACTCTGACGGAGGTATATCGCTCTCTGGTACCACAAATTCTTGAAGGTATTTCCCAAAATTATACTGATAAAGCAATTATTTTAGCAAAATGCTTCACTTTGACGGATTTTGCATGATACATAGTTCGTGTACCTCCACATATAAAAGCTTATTTATTTTTGTTAAAATTGTACTGACTCGTTATAACGTATCTCCCCCATGTGCTGTTACAATTTTTCCTGCATCTTTCCGCAACTTTGTGAGATGTGCCCTTCTTTTGTAGGAACTGCATTCTCGCGCGGCCTTATCACCCGGAGAGAATTGAGTTCGTGTGTAGACGCGTTTGCAGTCAGAATGTTCTAATGAAATGTTCTGTGTATCGAAACATTCTAAACACCCCACTACGAGACGAGGAAGGTGTAAAAACCTCTTACACGAAAGCAGAGAAAGAGGAAACATGTGAAAGTTCATTGACAGGTCATCAGAAAGAAATTCCTCTATGCTGGCAAATGACGTTCAGTGTAGTCGCTGTTTAAGTGGGCATGGAAAGATTTGCCGACATAATAAAGCAGACCTCAACTAGTACTCCTAAAATAATGGGTAGAATGAAGCAAGCAGTAGATTCCAATGTAGCACAACCGGATTTCTATTCCCCTAAGGACGCACTAGGTTTGATATTGGACACGACAATGATTCGTAACGCGTGCACAATTCTAAGGGGGGTCGTTCAGAAAAAAAATGTTCTCACCGTCTTCCCCATTAAATTCCTCGAAGCATAAATTCAATGTTATCCGGATAAATCAGCTGTTACTCTGACTGATACTTTCGCTTAAATTAAACCTCAGGTAATTCTAGACCTCACGTTAACGCATTTGTGCAAAATATAGGAAATTATTTCAAATATTTTGAAACTTTGATGAAAAAACGAAGAAAAACTTGGAGAGCAGATGATTTGGAAACGGGATTGTGGTGAAAGAGAGCTAAAGAAACTTGGAGAGATAAATATAAATAAATGAAGGTGCATCTCTGAGTGCTGCATGCGCCGACTCGTGGAAGGCCAATGACACGTAAGGTGAAAGTTTAAGCAATTGTTAAAAATTATCCCTTTAGTTCTTTCATCTCATTCATTTCCTCAAAAAGTAACTGCCGTTTACAGTTGCATCAATAAAATTATATATACTGAAAATTTTCTCGCTAAATATATTTACAGTTCAACGGTCAGATTTGTAGTTATACATACTTCAGTTTGTTTAGATTGCTGTCCTAAGTGTATGAGCCGAATTGCGCTTTTCTGAGCCCTCGAGATTACGAGAAATGATTTTTCTCCAACTAGCGATGCAAAATTGATCACAGTGCGTCTCAGCCAGAACCAGCTCTTGGCTCCCGACCGGTCTCCCCATATGTGTGGTTTTTTTAGAGCACAATTCCAAAAACGCTTGCCTTGTGTTGATCCAAGAAACCACGGGTAACTACCGATTAGACCAGTCGGCAGCTAGCAGTCTTCTCCCTAGAAAGCGGCTGAATTCGACCTAGCTATCTAGCTAGTGTCGAAAATCTTCCTGCGTCGAGACTGAAACCCTGGCAATGCCGTGATATCAGTTACTGCCCTGAGCCACCTAAACTGGAGCTTGATTATGGGGTGTAGGATACAGTCATGTGCTGCGAGGATCGTTCCTATGACAATACACGAACCTCGGTCGAAGTGGCCTCGTCAGCAGAGGCGAAGGAGGGGAGGAAAAATGGAAACGACCATCAACGCAGTGGTTCCACAACCTAACAGGGGACGAGGTATGTCTTGAAAATGAATTAAAATATTGTTGCTCATCTAACAAACGAAAAGCCGTGCTCGAAGAGAGTGTTGCCTGCCACGCTGTGCCAATGTTTTACTCTCGTATCCACACGAATGGTTTTATACATTACTTACTGAAAATGTAAATTAATACTTGGTTTCACAAGTACGCATACCAAGTATGTGTCGAAATAAAAGGCTACCACCACCATTAAATACTTGCTATATGCGTGTTGCGTTGTGGTATAGCTACCTTTTGATGTTCTTTGTATATAAGGACTTGTTGCATTGAGTACCCGTATGTACTATACTATGTTATAGCAGTATGCGTGTAGACGTTTTATTAAAATATTTATTATGTTGCTGGGTTGCAGGTTATTTGTTCTTGAGGAGTATACTCGCTTCTCTTTTGAAGCCCACGTTGTGCGATTTTGTTCAGTAGCGTTTTTCCTGCTGCAGAAAACGTGTCTTTAAAAACATTGAGACCCTCCGCTTTAATGGAGTCTACAACCAGTAATATTATTTAGACAAAGCAAAGACACTGTTTAAATTGAATCAATTTACAATGGACCCTTGGATAAATTGCCTTTCCAATGTCCACCATATTACTTTTTAAATAACTTTGCAGAGTCTACATGTGTTGCACCCGCGCTAAAGAGAAATTGTTAGGTTCTCCGATAATGAAAATCCGTTGATTAATGAGTTACGACGACGAGAAAAAAACTAACTAATACAACGATGTAAAATCAACGTTTGTTACTTTGTGCAGTAAGATAAAAGAACATGGAAACGGATGGATGAAACAAAGAAGCTATCTAAAGCTCAATTTCCTTAAAACAATTTCTGGACTACGCATGCATGAAAAGTAGCTGAGGAGAAGGTTCTTCTACCTTGTAGTCCCTTTCTTCCCTCGCAGAGTGATGTCAATCTCTTTTGTTAGCTACAAGAGGAAGGCAATCATTCCTCGCGCTATCCTACATTTCCCGCGAGAGTTTAAGTTTGCGAAAATTGCGAGGTCACTAAAAACGCAAACTTCCTTTACGTTGCCGACACTCAATCAGGAGTGAATTAGAGAACCGCCTGTCGCAATCCCGTTTATCGGAGGTGGTTACGATCCGTAATGGGAGGTACTGCCTTGGCTAGGCAGGATTGGGGGCAGATTTTTAACGCCTCCCAAGCTCATACGTGATTCTTCATAGTTGTTAATCTGCAGTAAATACTGGTAAGAAGGAGGAAATCTATCCTCTATGATGTCTCTATGATTGATTTACTCATCAATTATGGGCAAAATTCTGGGCAAAAGGAAAAAAGATTATGGAACTTTACATATTATCGTTTTTATGACCGACTTTTGAAAAACAATAATTTCACAATTCATAATGCCTCAGTTACAGGTATATGATATATGCTCTCATAAATGTATTCAGACATAAAATATTTAACTCGTAGATCCAACACGCTTTTAAGTATACACTAGAAAAATATTCGACAGAAGGAAAAAATAAAATGGGTATCAAAAGCCAAGTAAGAAAACAGAAGGGACGTATTACAAATTTAAACATCAAATGTAAACTAGTGGTGCTAAACAACACATACAGTATTTTTTTGAATTAATAAGAACGGTTGTGTAATATAGTATTGCACATTTCATCCTTCTATTACTTCAGCTACCACTTGACTAACTCAAAAGATATCACTCATAATTAGACGAAAACTACTAATAATTTGAAAAAAAACATTATGTTAGTTAAAGAACTAGTATTGATTATATTACCTTAGGAAATCAATATCTCTTTTTAATACAATGAGGGTGCGGTTAAATTTTGGATCTCATGTGGATCCATTTCAAATTCACAGGGCTTCAAATTCGTCGAGACGGGCAGACTTTTGAGAAAGAAAACCTTTTTTTTAAATTTCGGAGATCCCTAAAACGTGCATTTTAATTTCTAATCAGGTTTGCGCCTTTCTTCAGCTGAAACATCGCCAGGCGCTGTGTCAGCTGCCGTTTGGCCTTACCAGAGTGCTCGCCCCAACATTGTCCTAGGACTGCCGGGGCCTCCGAGGAGGCGTCGGACTTTCATTTTGATTATACTACGTAAACAAGGAACAGTTTTTTTTTTGGGAATATGGCATTACAGACCCACACAACGTGTTATTGACGTACAAGGTGTTCCGAAAGTAATGCAATTGAATTTCCCGCGTCGCTCCTATTGGTCGGAGTGGAATCGGACCACTTGCAGTAGGTGGGGGGGACTCTTAGCTTTGCTATGAAACCGGCCTCAGTGCTCTGCAAGCTGTGCAAGCGGCAAGACGTCGGTTATTGTGAATCTCTGCGCGCCGACCGTGTCACGGATAGAAATGGAATCGACGACCGAGCAACGTTACGCGATTAAGTTTTGTGCTAAACTGAAAAAGTCTCTTGAGGAGACTTACAAAATGATTCGTGAGGTTTATGAGGACTCTGCTCTGTCCGACTCTCAAGTTTCGAAGGGGTTAAAGGCCTTTAAGGAGGGCCGGGAAGAGGTTCACGATGAACAACGTTCTGGGCGTCCGTCAACCAGCAAAACCGACAACAATGTCTTTTTCGACAGCAAAGGAATGATCCATATGGAGTTCGTTCCTCAAGGACAAACAGTTAACGCTGTCTACTACGTGGATGTGCTGGAAAGACTCCGAAAAAGGGTCGTCAGGACGAGAAAAGACATTTCCACTACCTGGCAACTCCATCACGACAACGCGCCTTGCCATAACGCGCTACGAGTCCGCGAGTTCCTGGTCAAACATCGGGTGCCAACACTTCCCCATCCTCCCAACAGTCCTGCCCTCGTCCCAGCAGACTTCTTTTTGGTCCCTCGGGTTAAGGCGGCCCTGAAAGGAACCCGTTTTTCGTCCATAGAAGAGATCCAATCAGCCGTGACGAAGACCTTGCGAGAGGTCGCCGACAACGCCTTCCAGAGCGCCTACCGTTCATGGCAGAGTCGCTGGAAAAAATGTGTAGAGGCCCAAGGACAGTATTTTGAAGAATTTTAAGTGTTTGTGAAAATATGTTCAATAAATTAATTTAAAAAAATAATAATTGCATTACTTTCGGAACGCTCCTTGTATTACGAAACTTTATACTACGAAGACGTACCTGTAAAAATGAAACGGCATTGATTTGTTGATGATGAGATATTGTCTTGTTTCCCTCTCTTCCACGTTTTTCTATTAATTAAACATTCTAGAGTAGACAGTTTCGTCCGTAATTTTGCATTCACGTTATTCACCACCAAGGCATTTAAATTGCAAACAGACTGCACTAGTTTAGAGGAGAGTTCACTTACCACCATCACTCGAAGGGTAAATGTTGAAGTTGCGGTCTTGAAGCCATGATGTCACAGTAACGAACTCACGCACGTGTGGGGGTACTTGGCATCGCAACACCGCGCTGTTGCCACGCATCACGCTCGCTCCAATGGTATCCACGCGAAAAGCCTGGATCACCACTGCAACAAACGAGAATGTACTGTTTTCAATTGCCATCATCAAAGCAACAAAATGTTTGTAAGATTCCGTTCTGACACAATTGAGAAGAAATCGAGTGATATTTTCGGGCACGTCAATATTATTATTATTATTATTATTATTATTATTATTATTATTATTATTATTATTATTATTATTATTATTATTATTATTATTATTATTATTATATAATTTGTATGTTAGCTGTATTATCTTATTTATGTAATTAGCTGCCACCGGGTTATGCCCATTTGCAGTTCAAATAAATTTATCTTATCTTATTTATTACTACCGTTAATGTAGTGAATGTTTTTATTCCAGGAGTTGGCGGTGTTCTTGAATCACTGGAATGTGAGATCTGACGTCGCCCTACACGTGGACTTGCAAGTGATATCATCGTCATCGTACTTCAGGACTGGTATCCCTCCAGCAGGACACCATTCCCGCCAGGATAAGCTTTAAGGTCCCAACTGGCCTCACGACATGTGTAGTAGAATATTGCAGGTGTGCAAGGGTAGGGATATGTGAAAAAGAAGAGGTTAGCGCAAGGAAGGAGAGGGAAGCTCGGACGCGGTCCGTGTCCCGTGTATTAAGGAACTGCTCCGGCATTCGCGTCCGGATCAGAGCAGTCGGACGCGAGAATTCTCCTCGGAATTCACCTAGCTATACAGGCTGCACGGGGAGGAAACGTCGAAACTTCGAAAATAAGCTCTTCAGACAATTATAAGCATATTTTGTCTAATAAACTACTTGGATATTCCGAATGGCTAAGCCGCTATAAGCACTCAAATGTTGGTTTGGAAAAATGCTTTCTAGGCACAAATTTGCATTCAAGAAGCATAGAAAAGCTCTAGAAACATAAAAATTACTTATTACTTACAAAAGTAAGGAATTTATTTATTCAGAAGGAAAAATTACCAAAGAAATAAAAAAGCAGTCGAATTGTGTAAATTGGGTACTTTTTTATATCTGTGTTAATTTTTTTTTCTAAACAAATGTATTAATTTCTTTTGCAAACAATAAACATTTTACATGTTCCTAAAGGGTTTTTCATGCTTTTTCAGTGCAAATGTTTGCGTAGAAATCATTTTTAAAACCAACTTTTTAATAGTTAAAGCGGCTCAGCCATTCGGAATACCCAAGTAGCGTATTAGACAAAAATACTCAAAATTATCTTAAGAGCTTATTTTCGAAGTTTCCGCGTTTCCTTCCAGGACACCCTGTATAATAGCTACTGAAAATCCACGCTCGGGTCTCGATCCGAAAAGCCACGGTCGGGACTCGAGCCCTCATAGCTTCTGTTCTGAGTAGTTCCGGTGAGTGAGACGGAGAGTGAGAGTGAGAGAGTGAGTGAGAGTGAATGAGAGTGCGTGAGAGTAAGAGAGAGTGACAGAGCGAGAGAGTGAGAGAGGGTGAGAGAGTGATGGAGTGGGAGAGAGAGAGAACCCCCACGATCCAAACAATCGTATTAACATGCTCGATACTATATTGCATATTATTCAATGAAATGCTGACAAGAATCCTAAGCTCCTCTAATTTTACCTAAATTCATGAAATGGGTGTCACATCCATTTCATTACATTTTCATGAGAGATCGAGCTAAGCCACAACAAGTATAAGTAGAACAGTCATCTGCGCATATCAGCAAAAGGGTTAAACAAATAACTTTGCAAACCAGAGAAAACGGCTACTAAATATGCTCTTATTCGCGTTGTTCATGAAATAACACACATATTGATAAAATGGTGGCCATAACAGATAATTTAAATATCATATAACAAATATGAGTATGAAGTCATTTATTTCATAACAATTATATTATTTCAATGGATGTATGTTGCAAATATTTGTGGTATTGCTATAAAAAAAATAATTTGTCCTGCGTAGAAAATTAGGAACAATGGTTATCAGGAAATATGTTGTTACTTTTAATGAAAATATCGAACATATTGCATATAGTTCATATGACACATCAAACCCCTTATTTCCAAGTCAACGAATGGTAAAGTGAACAAAGAACAGGAAAAAAAGCAATAAAAAATGTATATGGCAGGAAGCCATCTTTGCAATGCCATTGATATTGCAATGATAGAAAGTCGCAATAACGGGCTCTTGAGTAAGATATTACATTTGAAATTGAGGATCTGACTTCATTGATTCTGCTTCGGCGGAATTGTGATTGTGTATGCCGTTTTGACTGAGCTATGGAGGTGTGGTATCAAGGTAAGGACAAGCATTTGACATTTCTAGTCGCTCACCGAACTATATATAACCGGTTCTGTAGTTATTTAGTATTTGAGGCTGAAGATATATAGGGTCCAGTCCGAAGAGATACAGGAATTTCTGTTACGTAGTATAACAATTGAAAACAAAAGCTGGAGTCCTAAAAAGCCTTATATGATATGACTAAAGAAAAAATATCCACCCCTGAGAGGGAAAATTGGCTCCAACGAGCCATCTCATTCCGTTCCTTCTTTCGTTCATTTTCATTCCGCTCATCCTGCAGGAATAATTGCTGAAAGATCTGTTTGTCCTCATTCTACAACTTGTATTTGTTTTTACCATCTTAGCAAACAAGGATAAATCTAACGTTCATTATGACAGATTAGCGCAATGATCGGCAATGATACCCGAGTGTATAGGGCTTGGGGCAAATAGTGGCAGTTAGCATAGCATATTAGATCGAAATCATTTAGTAAGATTGGCCGAAGCAGTTTTGTATGTAAATATGATTGGAACTTTCTTTCAGCAAGCCTACGTCTGATACAGGATCTTGGTTTTCTTAATATTCAAAATCCTTTCAACAGCATCTCCCTCAGTTTAAATAATGACATCGCTGTCTACATGACCTTTATTGGATACTGAGGATATTGAAATAGGAGAGTAGAGAAATAATTTAATAAGTGAAACAATTATGATGAAAAACTGTTTTATGATCAATCATAATTATCAATTAGACTTCAAATCAACTAGAATGAATTATCAAGTAAAAATATAAGGTTAATAATAAATATAAATATAAGTATAAGGAATATTATAAATATTCCTTATAAATAAAAGGAATAATAAATTGTAAATATAAGGAAATGTTCAAGTTTTCTCTAAGTCTAAGGAAATTATTGGTGAAAACGACCACTTCCATGATTACAAAAAATGTCTGCATGGTCACTTACACGATTTGCGTTATTTGCTACATGTTTTTATTTTCAATAAATTGTGTGTCGGTCGGATGTGTGCCATTCACCCTTTTCAGTTGCTATCTATCGGCGCCTGAGCGACGTATCAGGACCTCCAGCAGTCATCATTGGGGACCTCTTCCCTGAGAGACGTCCACTGGGCCGGCTTGGCCTTGAACGTTTACAATTCCCAGGGTAGTTCGTAGAGGCATCTCGGTGCCTTTATCGTAAATGTGAGTGGATGGAATTATTCCTTATTCACACAGGTCACACACAGAAGTACCGGTCACTGCAAAGGATTAGTATGGATTGAAGATGTAGTAGGGGATACATGGCGTTTTGAGAATCTTAAGGAGGCCGGTCGATGCAGATGTTGCGGGTACTGGCCTCATCGGAAAGTTTCTCCGCCACCCAGATCGACCAGAAATGACATGATTCGATACGAAAGTGATGCATGATGCTGTAAATTTGAATCTTGCCACAATACATGGGTAGGAACGGCCATTCCCACGCAGGACTTGAACCTGTGACCCCAGGTACCGCGCTCATTTAGCACAACTGCCTTAATGACCACAGCCGGTTGTGTTGGCATGATTTCTATTAAAGTTTTCATGCTCACTTAATAGCTCAAGAGAAACTAAATAACGTCCATTTTCAACTTTTTATACATTTTCTGCACCACCTTAAATGTATAAACCGTTTTGACATTAAAGATACGACACACTTCGTATTTTTAATAAATTTCATATTCAACCTTTTGGGTTATTTAAATCAATAAATCAAATATATTTTGAATTTTGCTTAGTGGCGAAAGCTCATTTGTCATGCTTTAAGCAATTGAAATGAAAAGTGAAAAGAAGAATGTATCCTTCTGATACAATGAATATAATTATTTCTCAGCGTCAACACTCGATAAAACTGTAGCAAAAAGTGTCCCTCAAGAACCCATTACCGGGTTGTTTTTCTTGAGATGAGTTATTGAATTGCTGGTATTTCCATCTCTGTAAACATAGTATGTATACTTGTGATCTACAAAATTGTGAAAATATTAACGATCGGTCATAAACATTGACACAATTAGTGCATACTACACATAAAGACTTGGAAATGTTTCAAGTAGACGAAATTAAACGCCTTTTACGTGAACCCTGCAAAATTACACGAAATTGTAATTTGTGTAAAAACTCAATTGTTTGTGTTTATATAGAACACCCAAACAAGTCATTCTAGACAGATCGTTATATCTCCCTGTACAGAAGTCAAAAAGCTAGGAATAATTTTTAATAATAACCTAGAGTGTGTTTATCATAGAAACAAGCTTTGAAAGAAAGTGTATTCAGAAATTAATTTTTAAGGGTTGTAAGCAAGTTGTTTAATATTAAAACAAAACTGGTAATAAGATACATTATATTTTTGCACTTGCGAGTCCATTGCCAAATGCTTGTCCATTGCGAGATTATGCACAAGGGTTTCAACATAACACATTCCACAACGTTACAAAGTTCAGAAAATGCCCACATTGGTTTTGGTGGTCTTTCCGAATCAGAAGAGGAGAACTGGCGGTCATGCTCTCTTGTGGTCAAATTCGAACACAGCACCGGGAGGTGTACCGAAAACGAGACAAGTTGCCGAAGACCGCGTAGATGTCGAATAAGCAGAGCCATTTCGAAGTACTACAGGAGAGAGATCACCAAATTTGTCGCACTGTTCTACATAACAGATTTATAACTTGCAGCTCGGCACTAGTGCTCTCTAAAGCACGCTCACACTCTAGAACACACTTCCCGATTAACGATTGATTGATTGCTAGTGATTCCGGACGAGTCAACTGCTGTCATTAGTTCCGAAAGTGTAGTACACGTTTTTTCGCGGTAGATGGTGGTGTTCTCCCCCACTGTATGTTAAGATCCGACGTCGATAGACGTCAGCTCGCGGAGGTTTCTCTAATCAGGTATCTCCCACCGGTGACACCACTAAACTCGCAACTAGTCTCCTGCAATGTGTGGTAGTGTAATGCTTGAAAGTGTAGGTATGTTTTGAGTATATAACTATAAAAAAAGAAAGGAAGCTGGAGTTGTCATAGCAGTTAATAGGGCGCCGTGCCAGTTTTCTTTGTAACTTCTTGAAGTTAAAGTCGGTTTAACGTATTCCTCGCACGGGATCAGAGCTATGACGCTTTTTTGGCAGTTCAGTGATACTGTTACAACAAAACAAGCTCCCGAAACGTCGCATATTGTGTCTGTTTCAAGAATAAAAAGTATTCACGAAATATCAATGACTTTTTGACATTAACTTAATAGTTATTCATTGCCTGTCCTTAACAAGAAAGGCCATATTCTCTACATTAGAGTTATCTTTCAACTCTTGGAACGGGAGGGTGTGTTTCGTACAGCACAGTGCGACATTGCAGAGAACGTGTCAAATGTTTAAAACCGTTGACAACGGCGCGATTTGTGAAGTGAGGTCCGAGGTCATGAGGTGTACAGAGCCACTTATATGGAAGAATCGTCTGTTTGACGGAGATGTCAACAGTTCAATCCCGAGAGAGCAAATATCCATGATGAAAAGTGAACAGGACTCCTCACAGTTGTTGCTGACGAATTGTTTTGTTGTATGGACGAATTCGTGAAACAAGATTGGCGTGTCACTCTTACTGACATCTGTCAAATATTTCAGCGAATTTCGCTTTCCATTATTCACAAAATCGTTCGAGACCATCTGCAGTACCACAATATCTGTGCAAGGTGTGTCCCAGGCGTCCCGACAGACACCCACAAAAAAAATTCCGGGCGGGCGGGGCGACAAATTTCTTGGGTGGATTTCTTGGATTTCTTGCCTTAAAAAACGAGACGCAGAGCTGTCTGACATTGTTCGAGCCGAAAAAACATATCGTGTGCAAAGCCTGAGTTCAAACATCATTTGAATAGTGTTTGGTTTTGATTTTATTAGTGTCCTCGGTTGTTTGAAACAGGAAAGATGTGATTAAAAATGAAGTTAGGCCTTAGAGCAGACCCATTACTAGGCTATTCCATTCATATCATTGTGAGCTTCAATACTGTTAACTAGTCCATCATCCTTTGTCGTTATTAATATTCTTCAATTCTTTCCTACCTATGCCTAAAATTTTTCACTTTACCTTGCATTGTTACTTTATGTAAAAGATTACGAAGTTCAGATATTGAAGATTAATTGAAGTTCTAAATTTTGTTAATCTTTATTTTTTCTTCAGTTCATCGAATTCCACCACTGTTAACCTTTTTCGACACAATTATTCCTTATCTGATAACTAAAGAATGTTATCATTAACATGAAATTTCTTTTTTCGCTGTATTAATTGCGCGCTTGTTTCGTAATTACACATAGTTTGCGGATTATTAGATTGTATTTTTGACAAAATCTTCGAATTCTTTCAAGTTTATTTGCTTCGTTTGGATCCCCGTGGATATTGACTAATTTTTCACTTTTTTCTGTGAGTTTTTGTTAATAAGAAAAATTGTTAAATATCTAATAGAACAACGTTTCATAACCTGATGCGGTAAACAGAATTAAGAACATGACCTGCAAATTAGTGGAAATACGTTTTTACAGAATTTGTGTTCATAGTTGTTGATCTGGTGGTCAGGTCAAGTTTCCTGAACTCCTGAAAGAAGTTCAGAGAAGTTAAGAAATGAATGCACCAATAAATACACAAGTTTTATACATCAATCTTCTCTGTAACATTTTATACAATATTACGAAATAACTAATAAAAATAATTAATCTTGTGACCGAGTCTGTTTCTAATTGATATTTTCCAAATTTTGGAAATTTCAGAGATCAAAACAGTCTTCAGTTATTTTCGTTGAAAATTAGCATTTTGCGGGGTACGTATTACATTTTGAAATATACCTCAATTATCGTATTATTCTCAGCAAATTTGGTGGTTGAAAATATTGGGATGAAAGAAAGAGAAAAATAAAATCATTGACATGTGGCTTTGATCTAGAATGAAGAAATTTGCAAGAGAAAAGTTAATATTGTGGATGTATGAGAGATTTCGAGAATTCGACAGGAATAAAAATGATACACTGCACTGAACATGCTGGAAAAATAATTTCCTTCCATAATGCTGTAAAAGAAGAGAAGAGAATATAAAAAGAAAGGCGAAGAAAATGGGGAGAATGCTAAAGTACATCAAAGACACAACTTATTTAATAATGAAGAGAAAGGATATCTGAATTATTTCAGTGTGTTTTAACTGCAGCATAACAATTAAAACTTATCTGACGTTATATACTATGATGTTGCATTTTGAGATGTATAAGCTCCAAATCTGACTAATAAAACGGAGATACATATACGAGAACATGTTTTCACCTCTTTTGGACTTCTTCGGATAACTTCAATAAAATCAACATACACTAATCTTTCGACAGCGTCGAAAGATTAGCCTACGTCCTGCAATGCAGCGATGCGGCAATCTGTTGCTCGCTACTTGGGAGAAAATGATTCTTCAAAATGTGCAGCCGGACTCCAAATTTTGTGTTGAAAAGTGTAAGCCAGTTGAAACAGTTTAAGCATCCTATTCAAGTTTTTAGCTAATACGTCTTTCTAGTAACTTTACAGACATGATTTCATTTCTTTTACTACAAGTTGGTTATTTTATCGATGCAAATATCTCTACGCCCAATTCCAAACTATCCTCAAACGAAGGTCTTGCAATGTAAATCAGAAACATAATTCTTCCATATGTATCTCCATCTCGGGCGTCGGTGGAATTCTTTTTCAGTCGTAAGCAGGCGGATTCACTGCGTTTTTTATTAAAACGTACTTTCAAAAGAAGTTGCTGAATTATTATCTAAAACTTAATTGGCTCTAATCCGTCTTTTCAGTAGAAAATATTAATATCGCCGTTTCTTTGCAACCGCCTGTAAAGAGCCTTTTCACGTCACAAATCTTCACCGTACCCGACAATATTCATTTAAGATTTTACGATCAGACCTAACTCGTCCGGAGGACGCGAGGGGGGATATCAAAGCAAGACCGCAAGACGCAAAGTATCTTGCGCAGTTCGGCCGAGATTTATATAGTAGTCTCTTTCCTTTTCGTCTGCAGCCAAGCAGTCAGAGCATTTTTATCTCTACCACTCGCTAGTGGTCCAAGATTTCAGTACGATAGTAAACATTACAATGGCTTCATTTACGGAAAGAAAGAAATTTTAAATTAATATTATGTACATTATTAATATTATGTAATATTAATATAATTATGTAAGTTATTTTATTATGTAAAAAACAATTGTAGGAATGCCTACATATACACACCTAAATGTGTTTCTTTTTAATATTAATTTACCACTACCCATATTGAATAATTTATATTCATATTTACGTACACTACGCATTTGTTACAAAGGATCCAATTTCAAAGTATTCAGATGTACGTTTTTTAATGCATTTTAAGTATTCAAATTGTATTAAGAACACAAAAGTTCTCAATAATTGCACATATTATAATATAACATTTGTACGGGTGTTATTTCTAATTCTTACCAGCATTCGAGGAGATTTGTATACTTAATGAAATGTTTAATCAAAAGCAGAATTTGAATACTAAGGATATACATGAATATCTACCATATTCTTAGTTTGTTTTTACGATCTCTAATTCCCAAAAGAGATAAAGTTCTGTAATTATGCGAAAAAAAACATAACGGTATTTTCAAGGAAATAAGCATTCTGTACATTCCTTATAGCGCAAAGGGTGTTTATCAATCACGTTCCCCCGTCCGTCCGTCACTCTGTCCGTGTGTAATAAATACTATCGCCTCAACTCTACATAAGCTATATTTCAAAATTAACCAATAAAAATTGGAGTCCTTGCAAATTTTTCTTTTGGAATCTAATTCTGAGAATTACTTGGAGGAGAATTGAAAATAGATCCCATTTATTCCCTTGAACACGCTGAAATAGAGAAAGATGTACGTTTATAATTATACATATGATTTTCATGAAAGTCTCTAAATTTTCGAAAACTATTTAACTTCAACTACCTTTCTTACATTTCGTATATTTACATTTTTGTTGTAATAGATACTGTTATTAATGCAAGATGTTAGCATTTTCATGAACATTATAGAAATAATAATTATTTTCGGATAGTTCGTGTAGTCTTACACTTGTTATGTACTATATTACTCTTACCTTTATTCGTGATTCAGCATATGTATAAGAGTTTGGGTAGATATTCTAGATCTCAACGGGCACAGATTGCACTTCTACCCATTGTACGTCACACAGTATTTAACTAATTTTGGCGTCAAATAAATTTTAAAATGCTACTTTTCTTGTGCCTATTTGTCTTCTATTCTAGCTCTTGCACTAATCGTATACTTTCCCCTCCAGTTGAGTTGAGACAAGCTCCCCTGTTCCAGACACAACGTAGTTCATGGGCCTCTAAGTTTCGTTATATTGACTTAATGCGCGTTGGTTGAAGTCCATGGGCAATCGTGCTTAACCCCAGTAAAGGAAAATAACAATTGGACACAAGCTAGCAGCTCCATTCTGACTCATAAGTCCCTATAGTACGCTACCTGGTATCCTAGCCTCACAAAAGTAACGGGAGATAGCTCAGTTGCAGAGAATATGGTCGCCAAGGGTAGTGCGCCCTTCAATTTTCCATGACCCTATTCCACCCCCACCACGCCCATGATTGATTATTAAATAATACCAAAGTCCCTATATTATCTATTACCACTAACGCACAATGCGCAGAGAAATCGAAATCAATAAAAAAGTGCAAAAGAAAAATGCCCAAACAACAGGTTTTCAAATCCGTGCAAATTTTACTCGCATATGTTCAAGAGAAAAGAGTTCATGCCTATCTATGATATTCCGATAGTTTCATTTTAATGTAACTATTAGAGGCTCGAAAAAATTAGAAAATATAAACAAATGTATGTTAACTGATAAAAGCAAAATTTAAAATATTTACTCGAAAAATAAACAATTGATTTCATTCAATTATATTCAATAAAACCAAAATTGTAATTTTCTGAAATGTTAGTTAAATACGTTAAGGAAAGTCTTGTGTTCATTTGATGAATTTTAAGGAAAAACATAGACGTGTGTTGTATAAAACAAGATGTGAGCATCTTCATAACTAGGTCCCATTACACTTTTTATTTATATGTCATATTACTAGCAAATAAATAAAACTTACAAGCAAAATTAAATTAGTATACCTTGAATGGTACAATTATAAATAAAACTGATTTTATACTAAACCATTTATAGGGTTTTCAGATACTACCACAATATCTTCCTCAAAAATTTACAATTCTCTAAATAATTAAATAATCATGTTAAAAAAGGGGGAAATCCCGCAGTGAACATAATTACGTAAATAAAATGTTCTCTTAGAGCTGCGAGGCCCGTCCGAAATTTTTAAGGGGGTCACGGTTCCCCCGGGCCACCTATGTGCACACGTATACGGAAAAGGCTTATTTGTGAGTTTAAGAGCTTCACAATTACAACAAAAAATGTCTCTGAGAAATGTAGCTATGTCGAGAAAGCTAATTGAATATTTGTTTGTTGAACAGTCCATTTTATGGTGTCCCTTAGACGTTAGGAAATAACAGAATGTGTTTTAGAAACTAAGCAGTCTCCGGCCATATGTGATATGTGTGGTCTTGGCTGTTGGGTGATGTCGAGTCGAAGATTATGATACCCACGTTTCGACCATTTTATCGTGGTTTTCTTCACTTTCGGTCTTCCTGAGGTAGCGCTCAGCCTCACGGATCAGTCCTGAGGAAGACCACGGCAAGAAAATAGAAACATCGGCATCGCACGCAGAGCCAAATGCACCCAAATACTCTAGCAGCGGAAGTTCTGCATTTCACTTCTCAATGACTTGTCATTCATTCTCTTAGTCCAGAAATTCCTTTTACGTTGTCACCAAACCAAACTCATCAAAAAACTAGACTTGAAGATGCAATTCGCATTCTGTCAACATTTTTAAGCGCGATGGTCCGACGAATCAGTGGATGGCCTTCAAATAGGTTTCACGCATGAACGATTTTACAGAGGGGGTAGCAAACATCACGAGAATACTGCGAAATTTGTGAAGCGAAAAACTGGTTATTTTATAAAGACACATTTATTAAAACTCTTGTTACCTAGAACGAGATAATCCCCTGCGACATAATGACACTATGACACTAGATTTCACTTTATAATGTTATGTGACATTGCGTCCCGCTGCGGGAAGAGACTGGAACTATAGTAGTCACCAAATGTATGCTTTTTAATTCTAAAACAGTTCAAAATCAATAATTAAGAGTGATATCTATGTATTAGAAAGGTTCGTCTACAAAGTTTGCCTTACCCCAGGCCGCGAATTCAGATGGACGCTTAAATTAGGGATTACGACGTGTTTTGTTGGAAAATCAATCGGTTACAGAATAATGGCCGTTATTAGAGGTAAATGCTTAATCAAGGTGGCCGTTTCGGGTAGTTTCACTGTAACTATCGAATGATTAGACGATATGCCGCATGGAGCAGGATTCCCACCTTGGTAGAGGTTGTCGACTAGTTTACCAGCGATTCTCAGAACGAATACTGAATTGTCGCATTATTTGCTTTTGGACGGTAAAACTCGGTTCACGTCTTCTCAACTGTCACCTCCAGCATGTAAATCGATTTCTAATATTGATGTAATAAAGCATTAAACTCAAAATTTAAGCGGCTAAGTTGAGCTCACAGCCAGCATTTCCGGTCTCTGCAGCGATTCTGACCGGAACCGCGAACTACTCGGTGTTCAAACGTTGGCAAATTATCAACACTATCTGCATCGCATTCAGCCATTGTCTGGATACGGTCAGCGGCTCTCTGCTCCATTATCCACGGTGTCTCCAATCAATACGAGGAGAATGTCAGAGTTTTTTTTTTTTTTTTTCTTCTTCAGCTTTTTCCCTTTAAGGGGTCGCTGTTTTTCTGGTTTTGGCGAAAGTTTTACGGCCGGATGCCCTTCCTGACGCCAACCCACGTGGGGATGATATGATATATGAGGATGATAGGAGGTGAAAGGACGAACACAATACAACCATGCCCGAGGCGGGACTCGAACCCGCGACCCTTCGGTCCGAGATCGCTACGGCACTACTGCCTTAGCGATCTCGGCCACCCGGACCGGCAGGAGAATGTCAGAGTAGTACCCTAGCAAACGGGTCGCGGACTGCGCTCGAAATTTCCTTCCTCTCCTTGTCCTATCCTCTCCTATCCTCTTCTCTTACACCCGCACACACACACTTACATGCACTGCACAGCCGTAAATGAGGGAAAAGTCAGCCGGGAGATAAGAGCAGCGGGCTGAGCCCCCTGGGGAAGTCACCTAGGGAAGGACCTGCAAGTCGTCGCCGGATCTCACCATCCAGCGTGGAAGAATCACCGCCACCTCCAGGAATAAAACATTCTCCGCGCTCATGGGCATAATTTCCATAGCAATTAACCTGCCCGGAAACAATCAAAATTTGAATTTTTGCTCCCGAAAATCCGCAGTGGTCCCACTGTGCGACTGACGCCCCACGCCCTCAGCGCCGTGCAGTCGCCCCGATAGCCTTTCCACACGAAAAGATGCGCGTTCGTTCGAGACAAACTTCACGGCGACTCGGCCTGCCGCCCGCGCAGACTGCCAAGAAAGTCTTGGTGGCGTGGCGCGGCGGAGCGCGTTTCAGGCAAGTTCTGTTTAGCTAAAGAAACGCGCGGAGACCGCGCTGCTACCTTCTCATTCGAGCCGAGTGAAAGCGAGGACGAGACGAGGTGTAATGGTTGGCGAGGCGCGTTCACAAAGTTCCCACATTGTTGAGTGGGAAGGGGGAGAGGGGAGAGGGGGGGCAGTGCGATGTTATCGAGCGTCGACGCGACGCCCATGCTCGCTGTCGGCGCCCGAAGTTTTCGGCTCGGAGGTATCTGAATAAGAAGACTATGCGGCGGGAGTTTAATTTTCTTCTGTTGAACGGACGACTTTCGCCGCACAGTGGTGGTCTTTCCTTCTGGAAGTCGTTTGGCGCGTCCAGATGATTTGGAGCTCCGGTTTGCTATTGTGAATAGACCGCGAGTTCTTCGTCATTTATTTGAATATTTTATAAGTAAATTAGATCATGTGGTCTATGTTCTTGTGACGCGGACTTTCATTTAGTTCAGAAACTTTCAGCAACATTTACGTGTTGATTGTTCTGTCAGTTTCAGTAATATTGGTTCTGTGGAGTAGAGTTTAAGTTTTAGAGTTAATTTTTTACGCAAATAACTTCTTTAGTTGTAAAATCTGCATAAAGAATGATGTAAAATCACATTGTTCTGAAAAGGTCGAAACTACATGACATTCATTAAAATCTTAAGTTACTGAATTTATGTACTGAATTTATGAATTGTTTTTATGTACAGATATTACAAGTGAATTCTAGTTGCAATATCTTAGCAAGTATAAATATTTTATTTTAGAACGAGAAAGTATGCTTGGCGACTTAGTCAATGGATATGACTCTATAGTGGCAAAAATGTCATGAATTCTTTGGCTATATATCACAATTTCAACAATACATGATTTGCTACATTCCAATTGAAACAAAAATCAAAATTGTGTTAATTTGTATCCCTATCATCCAATAAGAAATCATACACACTAAATACCAGTATTACCTGATACATTATTTTGTTAGAAAATAAAAAAAGAAGAGATGATTTAGTTATTTATCTCAGTGATTGATTTGATTCAAAAAACCGAAACATAATGCCCATTCGTCATTTAAATACCAATGCGGAAAGCCGATATCTGCGGAATATGGCATTTCGAAATTAGCTCTTTCCGATTATTCTTAAAAGAAAGCGCTGCCACTGCATCAGTTAACGAAGCGTAGCGTTTAATTTCCACGCAAATGGGATTTGAATTCGGGGTTGGGGGTGGGGGTTGGGGGAGCGGCGAACGCCGCTTATGCGCGGCACGTGCGGAAATAATGTGGGGACAGGACGTTCGCGCCCCAGTTGATTTTGACGGCTCAACTTTCAAGGGCTCCGACCTCATTTGGGCGACCCATACGCCGCACCCCCGGAGCCCAGCCTGCTCCTTTCTTTGCCCCGGTGCCGATGCTGCCAACTGATGCGTATTCTCGTTGTTCTTCTCATGTTAGTGAATGTGCAAGAGTGTGGCTACAATGGCGCTAAATTAGCACTGAAAGGGAAGCGGTGGGAGAGCATATCAAAATGAATTTAGAACGAAGAAATCGTAATGAAATATAAAGAACACAGTGGTATCACCCAAGAAAGGTTAACAAACATTGAGGTTACAAGTACGTTTTAGCCACTGTTGCAAAAACGCCATGAAGAATAAATGTAATTAACACCACATTAAATAAATTCTGATATTAAAAACCGACAACTTCCGATAATCATTATGTGTTTTGAGCCTCATCTGCGATAACTGGAAACGTCCAAAATACAGAACGGGCTGTAGTCGCCGCTAGAAAGTGGGTGGGAGAAGGCTATTTTTCTGTTGTGATCGGAGAACGAATAAGTTATTTTTAAGTGCATTCTAGCGAAGAACCTCTTCCCCAAAAATCAAAGTTAATTGTTCAGCATTCAGAAAATTTACATTAAATTTTTTTATGACAGTATTTTCAATAAATGGCATAGTGATTTAGACATGAGTGAAAACATTTACATTATGCAAATGTTTTTGGATTTTTGCTATATTGTCTGTGAAACAGAACTTTTCGTAAATGTTCTAATCGATCATCATTTGACTGTATCAATGCGTATTTAGTAGGTGATACGTGCTTCTTGATCTAAAATCCTCCAGAACGAGTGTTCATTGGTTGCTGGGGGAAAGGTATTGTTTATTAGTTTAATAAATATTAAAATAAGAACGAGATAGGATTATACTCTCTTAATAATATTTTAATATCTGTAGAGTGTATTTCAATGAACTCTGTGTTTCATTGTTCTGATATTTATCCTTAAAATCTGTCAGCTTCTCTTCAGTGCTATCTTCGTACCCTGTGGATATTTAGTCAGTTTTTCACGCCTTAATTTTAGCTTTAGAGTCCCATTCTGCTTTACATGCGATAATTTATTTGATAACGTAATTTGATAAGTATTCGTAATTTCCTCTACAGTGCTGAAGTTCCTATTATTCAATGTGGGCGTGTATTAATTTTTGAGAGAGCTTTAATTTCAGATTTAGAGTTCTATCCAGCTTTAAATTTGGTTATTTATTTTATAGCTCTATTTATATCACCATTCATTATCAAAGGAACCTTTTCTGCAACATTTTCATTAATCCCTTGTTGGAATATTTTTCAGCTGGTGTAGGTATTCAATAAAGCTGGAGTTCATACAACCCTGATGCTGCAATTGCAACCATTATTACAGGAGAGTGGTCAAAACGTAATACATTGTTCCATATTCAATGTTGATTGCTCTGTAGCACTGATGTAAAAATAGTTTTTAATTTTAAATATATTTAATATTAGTTTTTGTGTAATAGTAAGTATGGTATTGTACGAAATTATTTACAAATATCTATTTTTTGCGTACATTGGTAAAAGTTATAAAACTAAACATAACTGTAGTAGAGGAGCTATTATTAATATTATTTTCTATGCATAAAATCTCCCTAGCATTCCCCTTAGTCCCCCTTCCCGTTAATTGAAGGTTCTGTATGGTCTCCCCACCGGCGTTTGCCAGTTATGAACAGGGCAAATAATGCGGGAACCTACACACCATGGCGAACCAATACAGACTGGGGGAAATAGTAGAATACTGCTGCTGATTCCGGTGTTGATGCAGTTGCTGATACGAATAATATGATTTATTGCGAAGAAAAAATTCGCATTGGAGTGATAAAGAAAAACATGTAAACTATTGATTGCCTTACCAGTGGTCGTCTTACGAATTCGATTGCGACAGGTACCACTATCTTACCAATGTTACTTACATGAAGTACGTTGCCGGTACCTTGCCAGAATCACAGAGTTAGAATATACTTCATAGAGATGATGAAGCGCGACCACCTTTGCAGCAAATAGAAGCCATATTTTGCAGTCAAAACAGCGCACTGAGGGAAATTATTCAACAAAATAAATTTGTGTTATTTGAATTTTATGAAATATAAATGGAAGTCTGTAGTTGAAATCAGTACTAAGAAAGCACTTGCTCAAAAATTATATATTCGTTGTTGAATTACTTCTAATTTTACAGTTATATGCCAAACATCCTGCAGGCATTGTGAATATTATTATTCTAACCACTAATATAATTTAAATACATTTAATACATTTTACAATTTAAATGCATTTAATATAATTTAAGTACAAACGAAAGGAACAACAATATACAAATAAGATTGACACAATCAATACGTCGATTCAGTATAACAAGTGCTATACGTCACCATCAGGCCATCACTCATGTTTTCCTTGCAAAAAATATGGCGGCCCTTAGTTCTGCGAGCATCCACCAAGAGCGCTGAAACCATTGGCTCAGCCACTCTACATTGTACATTCTAACTCGTTTGCCGGAATCGACCTCACGACCTTCCGCAAATGGCACGCTCCAGACGTCAGGCGTCGTTTCTTTGATCTGGTTTGTATAGTAACATTCTAAATTATGAAAATGTATTTTGTACAAAGTCTTCTCTTTATAGCG
Source organism: Gryllus longicercus (assembly GCA_038098605.1). Taxonomy (NCBI): domain Eukaryota; kingdom Metazoa; phylum Arthropoda; class Insecta; order Orthoptera; family Gryllidae; genus Gryllus; species Gryllus longicercus. The sequence goes on along the minus strand of JAZDUA010000136.1, from coordinate 1,165,259 downwards.
TTTCAAATTTCCAAAACAACTTGTGTCGTTTTATTGACCCGAACAGTACAGCCGTACGGTACAGTCAAAGGGAAAGAGTTAATAAAACGCTGAAATCCAATAAATGTTCGCAACGTGGAACCAGACATCTTTAATGAAGCCTATGAAAATTTCATTTAATATGAAGTAATACAAGAGTTTTAAAAGCTCATAAATCATTTTTTACAAATGAGCTCTAGGAATGAATTAGATGGTTAAATGGTATAAAAGGACCTCTAACGTTATAGCACTGAAAGACCTCAACACTTTGGGTGAATGAGTATTTAATGATTTCGGGTATGATAGCTACTTTACATTGCTTGCATTTGCTTTACTTACTACTACTACTTGCATTTCGCAGCGGGGGCGGCAGCACCTTCGATCATGAGATCCGGCACCAACCTACATGGCAAGTTTTGGCATAGGAATTTCTCCCTTCAGTAATCTTCCCCAGCTGATCACCACGCCCAGTTGGGACAAATTCTATGCTCACAACAAATCTTCCGACTATGCGTGTAGTACACGTACGTACATGTGTGTGTGAACGGTACAGCAGGAAACAAAAACGAACAAAAGATCGCGGGTGGTCTGTAGCCCATTTTTTAGGAAGTAGTTCTAGCATTTGCCTCGTACTGATCGTTGAAAGCACGGAAAGCTACCGATTAGATCAGTCGGTCGCTAGAATTCTCCTCCAGACTGGTTGAAGTTCACCGAATTCTGAAGCTAGTCTCGAAAGTTCGCCACCGTTAAGAGCTGAAACCCTAGGGCCTTCCGGTCAACGGTGCTGGAAAAGCAAAGCTGAGTTATCGCCCACCTGGTCCAAACTACCTCGAATTTGTGATAAGCACGGAATTTAAAATTTGTACAAATACGAGTTTTCCGCAAAGACTTGGGTAGCTGTGTGGGTGCGTGTTTGAGTGTGAGCGCGTGTGCAAATAATGCATTTGTGGTAAACTCTAGTTCGGGTTTGAGCACGTGTGTATAAAAGAGCGTGGACAGAGGCAGGGAGATGAGGGAGGGGTTGGAGGTATATTTACACTACTTGTTTTCCAACCTCCAGTTCGTAACATTTTTACACGTGTGCGCACATATTTCCGAACCAGTGGGTCTGTAATCGGGCTCTTCACGTTCCGAACAAGCTGTTATCTCTTCGATGGGCGGAATTTTACAGGGACTTCAAGGGCTGTTCTTGGAAGGAAAGTTTGCGGAGGACGGGTCGGCTTTAAAGCAGATCCCGCGATCTCTTTGCTTTTGGCTTCCAAAATTAATTTAATTTATTTTTCCTAAAAACGAATAGAGACTCTAAGCGTCATAGGGGAGATGTAAATCATGCGCACGTGTAATAAGGTTTTAGAATCTCTCCCTCTTTTTTGTTTTAGTTCCTCACCTACAACTTACTTAGGTAGTAAAGACAAAGTATTGTAGTACTGCAGTGGAAAGCGGCGATTTTCTGTCAGAAAAAGTTGTGGTATTGGACCCTCATATCGAAAAATTGGATAATTCTTAATGCTAGTAGTAAATTACTACCTCTGACACGTTGTGTAGTCAGAAGGCATGTCTCGTGGGAAGTGTTACCGAAATGTGGTTTACGTCTAAATCCGTCTGTCCGTGTGGTGAACGTTAGGACCTATTCGTTTCCACAACTTTCTCTAAAACTGATATTCCGCGATCGATCTAGCTGAAATAGAGGTCTTGCGAATTTTAAACGGATATTTTGATTTTTGAGAGTACTTAACTTTTTCAAGTTTTTTCTCAAAAATGCCTCGAATGTTTTGATTATTGTGCCTTTAGTAAAGCAAAATACTTGTGTGCTTTAAAAATGGTACATATGTTATTTTCGTAGAACGATCCGAATTTTCAAATACTGTAAAACTTAAAACGAATGAAAGAAAGTATGTTCTGTTGTAACACCACTAGTTTCAAAACGTTCACAATACTTAAAAGCAATAAAAAAATCATCTCTATCGATCTTGATCTAGGCTATTTAATTAAAAAATATATAATCGAAAAAACGGTGGATAAATAAATCGTCACAACTTAATGAAACCGAGACACGACTGAATTTCATAACACATTCCATAACACATTTAAACGACTGTCGCTATAACAGCACATACTTTCTCGCTATATTTTCAGCGGCCTCGCAATATTATTATACTACTACTGCAGCAAAAGTGTTTTCAGACAGCAAAAAAATACCTAGCCGAGACTCCAACTCATGTCCTCCAAATAAGAAAGTAAATCTTTGATGTACTTCAATGCGCAACTTTCCAGTCAATAAACAGTTAACGGAACTTTTGGATTCCATTCTTTAGTGCTATAAAAATAGTAAACTATTTTCGAATATTCGAAATATTTTTTAGGACAAAGAAAACTTTTTATTTTACTTTCTCGTTATTTCAAGATTCATACGAAGACAAGATCGACACTATGTTCTATGGGCATCATAAAAAGATCAGTAATTTGTTGTAACAAAAGTATATAGAACATAATGATGTTAAATAATTCATAAAAATTATAATATCTTCTCTCGGATTTGTGTTTTAATAGTTACGCGCGCATACGTGTTAGATGTGAGTAATAATAATCTTGCAGAAGCTTGTGATATTCGGTCTGCCGACATGTTCTGTTTGTGTAGTATATAAAAATTATTAAATGTCTACGGCAAATGCTAAATATAATCCATTATAAATAATGATCACACGTGACACACGATATTTTGTAGCAAAGTAGCAAATATG